>WSTG01000950.1:2226-12485 GCA_019616325.1 Ceratobasidium sp. 394
CACAAATATAAATGGGATCAAGTTGCAATGGCTTCAAGCAAGCGAGTGTAACGACACGTCACCCTGAGCAAGTTTAAAGATAATTTCAGCATTTTCTACGCTTTATGTGCTGCCTATATGCTCACATGGATTTCTTTTACTGGACTGGAAGACTCACTCTGTTCGGCAACAGGTTTCCTAATCCGATGCTGCACACACAACACCAAACAGGTCACAAGCACGACGGATTCTAGCGCCACCAACCAGTCTCCTCGTTCTCTTAGCAACTCCCACCCAGGACAGCCCCGGCACGCTTTGTATCCCCAGAGGTCGGCACCGTAATAAAATGACCATATTCCACCTCCGACCCATATAATGCACAGCACAGTGAGGATGCCAATGTTGCAAAAGTGCTCGAAGATGTGTGGGTCCTCACGCAGTCGAACGTAGAGAACACCTAGGTGGTAGAGGAAGGTACGTATGCCAAGCCTGGCTATGAAGGTCGTAAAGGGGTCATTGTAGGCTCGATGGGATGCGAGGACTCCGGAGAGACTGATTGCTGACGAGACAGTGAAGAGTATGAGTAGTTTGACTAGAAGGTCCTGACGATGGAGGTTGGAGTGGAATAGAGGGAGGCCAACCATGATAGGTACGGGAGCAGCTAGAACTCAGCGCCTCGGACGAGCGAAACTGGGGGGTAGATATGGTGGGGCCCAACTCCCGACTGTTTTTATCGGGTAAAGTTCCGGTATACCCGAGGTTTGGTGTCAAGGCTACCCTGCAGCAGAGCGCTTCGAGGCTGCCTGTCCTGTGCATATGTATAACCTGTGATTAAATTACAGACCGAACTGGCCGGATTTAGCGCCACGCCATTGCGTCCACATGGAGCGCACCGCCCGCCAGCCTCATAATACGGGGCAAAGAAGGTACTGAACCCGCTGGGTAAGACGTAACTTCAACAGGATGTATCTGACATCATTTGGTGCCAAGGCATCAGGAGATTTTGTTTCCTCATTTGCTCAGGATTTCGGTAGCAGCATGTCGTCTCTTGTACTCTGCTGGTGTTTCGGCCAATTTACCTTTGACCCATATTCCCCTCTTTGCAGCCCTACACATGGGACAGAAGTTCAACCGAGTCGTAAGCGGGGCAGGCGGCAAAGCAGTGAACGTACTTTGCAGCTGATTCGGCTTTCAGGAACGCATCTTTGGTATAAGGATGATATTCGGCGCCGCTTTGCTCGTAAACAGTTGCCCAACCGGCCTTCAACATCTCCATGGATAGATGCTGACCCTTGAATAGATTGCTCGGTAAAAACCTGGGAGGCAGGTAACATGCTGCTACCTGATGACCATATGGTATATGTTCTGTTCGGGAAGGTGTTGTTATCACGGTTAACAACGATACGCACAATACGTCCATGATGGTCTCTTCGCAGGGGCCGGCAGAATACGGTCTTTCCAAGAACCCGTTCTTTTAACCATTCGATCGCTTCTGCGCTGTGAGGTTGTGCCTCCCGTCCAAAATGAGCGGCCTGAAAGCTTGGAGGTTCGTAATATCTTTGGATGACCTCAGCAAAACCATACCTCTGGTGCATCAACCGCATTTATGCGTATATGAAGGGTCTCGTTGGCGAGATCTAAACGTTAGATAAGTGACTATTGACTTTTAGTCGTGACTCTAATACCTTTGGTCGTGGCAGGAACGCGTCTGAATTTCAGAGGCCAGTGCCAGAACAGTCCGGGCGTATGGTAGAATCTACATGGACGTCGGTCAAAGGGCGCTTGTGGGGACATTAGATATAGAGGACACACCGGAAATTATCGCCGTCTCCAACTCTTAAAATAGTCAGGGTGGATTGAGCATTTGCGCGTCAGAGAGTACCTTGTTACTACGCCTCTTAAGAGCGGTCGCGTTGACAGTATTCCTGGATGAACCCAATCTGCATTGGGGATCCTCCGAAAAGATTTGATAGCTCGGGACGTAGAAAATATCAAGGTAGCAGAAATGAATGAAGTCAGCCCCGCAGTCCAGAGAACAAGAGTCTGAGCACGAGGGTCAGAAGAATATAAAGCAGTAAGCTCCCTAAACTTTTTCGAGACTGGTGCACTAGATTCAGGCATATCAGAGGTATACGGTGGGGTTTAGTCGTTATGTCGTCGGGGATACAGTCATAAGAGCTTTGCAGTAGTCGTTACTTGAGAGGTGGTGGATGCCCCTGAGGCAAAGGGGGGTGTGATCTACCAAATCACGTCTCAGTTGACTAAGCTCGGGCGCCTCGATGTTTTCTCCGAAATTCAACCTCATCCTGCCTCACTATTTGGTTTGGTAAATGCCTCGTATTTTAGTCCGCGCACTCCTGAGGCAACTGCCCAAGTTATCCGCTCCGACTCAGATACCAGTCTTACGCACAGCAATCCCTTATGTAACTCCCGTTCCAACCGTGCGGCCGACTGTCGCAGCATTCTCGCCAATTCTCTCTCGTCTAACTCCTTCGCTCCTATCGGGAGCCATTCACCGACCAACCATTCCTGCCGCATATGTACCTGGAACTGTCCTAGGAGCCCTTGCTCAGGCGAGGCATAGCCATGGGGACGAGTATCAACCATCACAGAGGATACGAAAGCGCAGACATGGGTTTTTAGCACGGATGAGGAGACGATCGGGCAGGAAAGTACTGGCTCGACGTCGTTTCAAAGGAAGGAAAAGTTTGACTCACTAGTTTCATTTGGTGGTATGTATTTGTCTCTAGCTTGTACACCATTTCTCTAATTTGTTTGCAGGAGCTTGTGCCTTGAGCTCTGACATTCTCCAACTGGTTTCCACAGCTTATAGCGAGTAAACATGAACTTGTATAAAAATACACAATATGACTACGCATCGCGATTTACATAAAGGTTTTCTGCGGCCTCTTTCAACTTGGCAATTTTCTCTCGCATCACCGTGACCGCCATCGGCATCAGTTTTGGCGCAGGGATACTTCCGGACGATTCGACTCGGACTGTAAGTACCCATTAGTATTCAGCATGTAGACCCGGAGTTTCGACTCACACATAAAAAAGTCACGTATCCGGGTCAACTGGATCATCCCGTCAAACTCTTTGTGCCTCAGCACCTCTCGAGAAACAGTGTCCTTCCTCATGTCCTTCACGACTACTCGTTTTTGCCCTTGGGCGTCAAGCTCAACGGCTAGAACCCCAGGCGCAAAACATTTTACAAACTTGTCGCATAGTTCAGGGGGAATTTGTTGTCGGAATACAATGTGTGGCATCAAGCGATACGATGCAGTCGCAACTGGAGAGAACTTGGCGTGGTCTTGGCCGATGCCTTTAACGCAGTGCAGCTCCATTCCGAGTTCCTAATTTAAACGTAAGATAATGTAGCAGAGGTTGTCTAAATTTGCGTACCTGTCCTGGACGAAGCTTTGCTAAAAGAATCCGGCGATTGTGTGGGTGCGGAGGGTTGTTCCCAAAGACGTTAATCTGGTCGCCCACAGAGGTCCAGACCAGGTGTCCCGAAAGCACTATAGCCGGGACATTAATGAGCGATTACATGCAGACATATGAAGTATGACTGACCATTAGCATTGTTGTACAATACGGTTGGATCCTTTTCGTCCTTGGGTGCATCATTATTTCGTGTGCATGTCACTGACAGGTTGAACACTATAGTGTTTCGGTCCGTGATCTCATCTCCTGCTAAAGTTACGTCCAATACCGCCCCATGTTTAGAACTAACGTGAAGCTCACCTTCCAGAAATTCGAGTAGCCCGGGATCGGCGCGAATGGGAACCAATCCTAACCGATGGGCAAGAACTTCATCTTGAATGACGGAGGTGTTGTTCCATATGTACACCTTCTCGATGGCAATGGTGGGAACCTGGGCAGTAAGATTGGAACAAAGCTCTCGAATTGCATGCTAGGATGACGCACCCACCTCTGCCATTAATATCCGCCGAAAGGCGTTCGCCACAGAAGCATCAACGCCAACCAGGTCGAAATCTACAGCATCCTCGTCGGATGCTCGAACCTCGACGTGTAGTTTCTTGTAGTGTAGTATTAATTTGTGTGTGTTAAATCTCACAAAAAGCCATACCTTTTTGAACTGTTCAAAATCCCAAGAGTGGTCCTCGCCTGGGTAGACCCCAGGAAAGTCGGTGCTTGCGACCTGTAGATTGAAACACTGTAGCATTAGCATTAAGCATAGAGTTCTGGAGAGCTGTTTATACAAACATGAGACACGCTCTCTGCATGTATCTGGACGTGTCGTCTAGGGTCATCCAGATTGCCGGCCATGGTCAAGAGTCAGACAGACTTTTGATTGCAAATTCCGGAACACCAAATTACAAAGTTACAATTATCCTGCTGCACTACCACCAGGTGGCTCGTGGCTCAAGCTTTTGACAAATGACGTGGAAACCCACATGTATAGAAAGGTAGAGCTTCTGCCTCTAACTACGATAGAGTACACCAAAGATAGGTGCACTAATTATCGCACCAGACAGAAAAACGCTAAACCCCTCTTTGCACGCTCTGTTACATCCTCCAAAAGCCTGCCTTCCTCCATCGTCCACCACTCGGGTTGGGGAATGGTATCAGGCTTCTTCCCTTCCCTCATATACCCATCCCATCGGGCTTTCTTCGCATTGAGACCAGACATGATCCGAGGGTCACCATTGCCAGACATAATGCACAGTGCTGTACCTGGGGGAAGACCTTTGTGGATTGTTGCAATTCGTTCGTTTAAGGCTGTATATCCGGCATCTGTCACAGCAGAATCGACTTCTGCAGGTGGGAGGACGATTGGTGCGTCGGTATTTGGTTGCGCGCGAGGAACAGTCCCTGATCGTTTCTGGATTGAGATACCGTGTTAATAGGATGTGGAGGCAGCTCACATGCTAATGCCTGAGATAGTTCGAGTAAACGCCCAAACACAAAATCATGGTTTTGGGCAGCCTCAAGCACCCCAGCGACAACCTGCAGGCACTCTAGTTAGTGGCCAGTACGTGGAGCAAGGCAAAACCAAACCTGATCATCATTCTGACAGGCAACCGCTGAAGTAGCCTTTGCACCATGCCAAGCGCGCGGATTCCCATGATCGATCATGGCCGACGTCGCACCTTTACCATGCCTGCCGTTTGATTTAGCTAGTCGCTCAAAGATCGACTCGACGTCTTGCTTGAACACGCCAAAGTCGGGTCCTGCAATCGGGACCGCATCAATACGGTCTGAAGGAAAACCGGTGGATGTTCCAAACCTTCTTTCAGCTTTTTCTTCAGTAACTCCAAGCACGCGCGTGCGTCTTCCTCTGGATCGTGACCACCTTGTCGCACTTGGATTTCCCGGTTTAACCATTTCTGGGCGAGCCATTTGAGGCCAGGTTTGTATGGGGCCCCGCGTGGGTGCTTGTAGATAACGGAGGTGTCGATGCACCGTGGGTGAGCAAGTTTGAGCGCCCGTAGATCGTTTTCGAGCGAGTGCCCCAGCAAAATCGTGTTCCCGTCTATAATCTCTAGAAGGCTGGTTTGTGCATCGGCAAGCTTGAGTGTGATAGGGGCTAACTGTTCGGCTGTTATTCCAGAAAATCTGCAAACCCAACGTTAAAAATAGACACAGAGGATGCTAGTCGCACGTACTGCGTGAGGTAATCTATGACAGGTTTGTCTGGTTGAACCAGTTGGTCATATACAACTTCCTCTGTGCTGTAATCGACCGCGCAAACTCGCGCAAGAACCTTCCCGTCTTCTGTTTCGCACTGTAGATCCATCAATACATATGTCCATGGGCTAGTATATCTAAGCACACCATTTCACAATCTATTGCGATGATTTTCGGTGTCTGGCCTTCGGATATGGGAGAACCAGCCGGAGTCTCGGCCCATCCATTCTCCCTCGTCTGAGCCACTGGCGCAGGTGCGGGCCAGCCGTTAGTGGAGCCCAAGGAGTCCGGATCGAGTTCAAGTCCTTCCCCCAGATAAGAGGGTATTGGGTACCCATTATCGAGCATAGCCGCGGTATCGAGCACGTACATACTGGGGTCGTTGCTGGATTCTAAAAACACGATTTCAGCGTTAGTGCAAATGCAAAACACCCACAACCAAATAGGACACTGACTTTGCTGCTGACGCTCTAGGAGACGCTTGCGCTTCTGCTCACTAGAAATAGGAGACTGGAGGACAGTGGCGAGAACGGAATGCATTTTTGTGGGTTCACCAGTGGCTCGAGTTGGGCAGGCATGCGAGTAGCAGGCGTTAATGGCAGGAATTTTGGATAAACCGCCTGTCGAAACGCTGATAGGGTATGCTGAGCCAACAGGAGGGTCATTGGCACCAACAGACGCTGGAGTAATCCCAGGTATGAGAAGTAATACGGCCCGAATGATACTTCGAGGATTCTAATAAAGTAAGGGTGGTAAGATAATTTGGTCTTTGGTACAGTAATTATTACGTACCTCTATTACCAAAAATTTGGTAGGTCCACCATCCGCGAAAAGATAAAGAAATACATCCCGTACTTCCTGGCACAAGCTTGTTATTACACTCTCAGCCCACGCGACGCAAAAAAAATAACGAACTTCCACAGAAATTGGAGCCTTTCGTTTCCGAAGCTCTCCCCCAGCAAATGACAGTGAAGGAGGCTTTTCATTCTAAGTGTGCGTCCAGTAAGACCCATGTGTGACAGATTGACTGTAAAGCTTACCTGTAACTTTGCCTCCGTCTTTTTCAACTTTTTATTCTTCCTTCGTTCAAATCTAGACCCCCCAGTCTGATTGCTACCCTCTGGAGTGTCTTTAGGAGGATGCGCAGGAGCAGAGGGAGAAGGAGGTTCGCTCAAACTGGGAGGGGAAGGTTTTCTTTTGCGGCTCAACGCCATTTCGCTCGAGTTCGAATCCATGTCCAGATTTCATGTAAGATTTACCCCGGTAAATTTGTACAAGATACAAGAGCATGCAGCTGCCGCAGTAGATACACCCCCGCTGGTGTGCCAGTCAACGTCGAGAGCAAACTACAAGCGCTTGAGCCGAGCTCGGACCCTGAGCTCCCTAGCGAATTCGCAATTACGCGATCTGGGAAGAAAACACGTCCCTTGGGTTTCGATGTTACCACCACCGTGTTCCTATTTCTCTATAAATTCTTTTTAGTTTTTTCTGCCCCCGTATTACTAGCATATCAGGCGAAAAAAGGGTGTTACAATGGCCAAGGTGGAGGAGGTAGACGCCCAAAGCGTGGGACCAGACAAAAAGTATATCTTGTCACAAGTATCCTCGCTGGCACACTGACAAGCTTCGCGGTAGGCAAGTTGTCGAATCGGAGCCTTCGATACTACAGCAGTACTGGGAGGATATCACAACTCTAAATTGGACAAGATATCCGAGTAAGCATCTTACTCCCAACGACACTGAAACATCCCTCACTCTTCATTGCAGGCTCCTCGTTTCGGCTCATGATCCTCCCGGTGCTACTCTGGCTCAACTGGAAAATCATTGGAACCTCTCCTGAGAACCCGTTTTCCTTCCTGCTTTTTATCTCCAACCCCGTCAAGACTACACCCACAGGTCAAGTGCAATACGCCAAAAGCTATGCTGTGAGCAACAATACGCTGGATCTCTTGCTTTCCTCACTAACCCGACTTGTAGGACCTAGCATTTCTCGCATATTATATCATTGTATTCTCCTTCATTCGCCAGTTCGTTCACATTTACGTTTTGCACCCACTGGCCCGCCGTCTTGGCCTTTATGGCAGCAAGGAGGGTCGCTTTGTTGAACAAGCGTACTCGCTCTTGTACTACTGTTCTATGGGTATCTTGGGACTTGTAAGCTCTTCTAAATTGGTTTTATCGAGCTGCAAACTCACCACCTGTAGTTCGTTATGCGAGAACTTCCAATCTGGTGGTATAGGACGGAGCACTTTTGGATCGGTAAGTGCCTCAATTGACGTTTGCGAACCAAGCTCAACAGCTCGCTGGCAGAGTATCCACATTGGGAAATGAACAAGCTCATGAAGACATACTATCTCCTCCAAACTGCCTACTGGTCTCAGCAGCTGTTTGTCCTGCTGTTGAAAATAGAGAAGCCCCGCAAAGATTACACGGAGCTAGTCATTCACCATTTCGTTACCATATGGCTGATTGGGTATGTCCCACAAGTGCTATTTATTCTAAAGTGCTAACCCGGACCTTCAGCTGGAGCTACTTGATCAACCTAACATGGATCGGGAATGCGGTATTTGTCACAATGGACTGGAGTGACGTGTTCTTGGCGGTAAGGGCTTCAGCATAGTCCTGTGATAAACAAACGACTGATCCCAATGGTTGCTCCTAATCAAGCTTGCTAAAATGTTAAACTACCTCGATATGGAGGTCTCCAAAAGCATTGCGTTTACCTGGTTTGCCTTGGTCTGGACGTACGTACCTCTTTGCCGTCTTTAATGTTTGAATTTAACACCCGCACCAGATACACTCGGCACTATCTCAACCTTCGTATCATCTGGTCTGTCTGGAATGAGTTTTGGCTAATTAGGTGAGTTGGCTGGTACGTCACATAATGAAATCAGCTAATAAAACTTTCCCCGCTTAGGCCCGAAAACCAAATGTGGGATATTGCCCGAGGTGTTTGGTTGGTTCCATGGTAGGTTTTCTGCATAGCATAGACCTAGACGTTAGCGTTCATTCCGCTCTAGGATGCGATACCAGGTCTTTATTCCGCTGGTTTTGCTGCAAATGGTCAACCTTTTCTGGTACTGGAACATTTGGCGTATCATTATCACGTTCGTTTGTTCCCAGACTTGACGTCACAACAACATACTAACGGACTCTTGAAGTACCATTGTTTTCAAGAAGGACCTCGACGATGATAGGTCCGAACACGGAGACGACACCAAGGAGGAATAGTCCCTTGCGGAAACAGCATGTAGACGATTCTTGGTTATGTTTTCAATTAATCGGCGGTTATCGACCACCATTCGGAGTGTGTTAAGCTATTCATCGCAACTTGGCATGTTCGAAGCCTGAAAGCACGCCTCCAACGTTGGCGCCTAGTGTGTCAAGGTGGTAGCCCCTGTGTCAAGATTGGAGTAAATCCTCCCAAGTACCGAGTGGAGTGCCTCGATGTAAAACTTACCCTTCCATTGCAAACAAGGTCGGTAGTCCCAGTCCTCCAATCTCGCGCCCTATGTCAACGTAACACTCGGAGGTGAGTTGAAATTTGCATATAGGATCGTCCTTATATGTGTCAACCCCAAGGCTGGAATGGATGATCAGAAGGCGCTAAGGACGCGATGGAATGAGACTATATGCACCTAACTATTAACCGTTGAGGAGAGTATTCGGAGATCTTCCCAAGAACTTGTTTCAATGCCGCGATGTACTCTTTATTGCCCGTGGTATGTTGAGGCAGAGGGATGTTGAAGTTGAAACCCACACCTGGGCCTTTACCGATCTCTTTCGTCGTCCCAGTAAAATCTACCTCAAAGCGGTCATTCTAATCAAGCTCCGATGGACACACTTGGCAAGTCACCTACATGGGTAATCGCCCTCCGCATGCAACGATACATACAACACCGAAGGGTCTTCGTAAAACACCTCCTGGGCTGAGCGATGTCAACCACATGAGTGACGCAAGGCACCACAACTAAACTTACTGCCGTTCCCGTGATGGTAGTCGATATCTAGGATCGCCACCTTGCATACCTCGCCCTTGTCTTTACCGCCTGGTTCGGACTGTAAAAACCTCGCCGCGATCGCGGCATTGTTGAAGAAACAGTATCCTCCGCAAACTGCCGATGCTGCATGATGTCCAGGCGGTCTACTACACACCCATATCAAGCCTCATTAACGAAATGACGATCACACGCATTCGAAGAACGAACGTCAGAGCGAATACACCAGGCCGCGGCCTATCGTTCTCCGTCGTCTCAGCTGATTGAATGCGGTATTTTTCGGCCAACACAAGGTGGCACGATGCATGCAGCACAACTCGCACGGCGGCCAACGCACTTCCAAATGTGTCTACATCCGGCGTTAAAAAAAGCACGTTGGTTTATTGCTCCAGCATGATAACTGAGGCTCACCTGCTGTGATCGGACAGCTAAGATCAAAGCAATACAGACCTTTGCGCACAAGTTATTCCCCTATCGCAAAGGTTGGTGAAATGATGTTACCTGCTTTTGCCAACGGGGAGAGAGCTTTGTTTTGCACAGTCTCTTGATTCGCTGTAGAAAGCAATCCGGGATGTGGAAATACTTCTGGGAGGACTGCAGCCTACGAGATTTGGAGCGTCTGATCTG
>WSTG01000951.1:0-12482 GCA_019616325.1 Ceratobasidium sp. 394
TCGATCAAGAAGGCTGGTGTGCCTGGGCTGTCTCAGGCTGTCGACGCGATTGTATTGAGCCAAGTGAAAGCCCAGACTGGTGGGCGCCTGCGCCTTGCCTTGAGTGGCGGAGCCGCGTTGAGCCGTGAAACCCAAGAGTTCTTGTCGTTGGCACTCGTGACCGTTCTCCAAGGTTTGTGGCTGGCTTAGCTCGCTCATGTGATACTGACCCATCTGTATAGGGTATGGTATGACCGAGTCGTGCGGGATGTGCGCCATCCTGCCGCCCGAGTACATGTCCTATGGCCCTGTTGGCGTGCCCGTGCCGTCTATCGAGATCAAGCTTTTGGACCACCCCGAGGCTGGGTATCTTTCGACCAACCCTACGCCACAGGGCGAGGTCCTCATTCGTGGGCCGTCGGTCACCAAGGGATACTTCAAGCGGGACGACCTCAACACGGACAAGGAGATCTTTGCTGGGGACGGCTGGTTCAGGACTGGTGACGTCGGCCAGTGGAACAAGGACGGCACGCTCAGCATTATCGACCGTATCAAGAACTTGGTCAAGTTGCAGGGCGGAGAGGTGCGTCGTTTCTTCATTGTCTCCAAGCTACGTCTAACTTGCTTTGCGTAGTATATTGCTCTGGAACGCCTCGAGTCGGTTTACAAGTCTTGTTCACTCGTCGCCAACATTTGCGTACACGCCGTCCCAGATGCCAAGCAACCCATGGCGCTCATCTACCCGCACGAGTCCAACCTCCGCCACTACCTGTCTTCGGCAAACCTCCAGGGTGTCGATACCTCTGCGGACCTCGCGACGCTGTGCCATACCAAGGCCGTCGCCGAGGCGGTGCTGAAAGAGTGCAACGTAGTTGGGAAGAAGGCTGGTTTCAAGCCGCTCGAGATTCTCGAGGCGGTCGTGCTCACGCCTGAAGAGTGGACGCCTGAGAACGAGCTTGTGACGGCTGCACAGAAGATCCAGAGGAAGAAGATTGCGCAGAGGTATGACAAGGAAATCAAGGTTAGTATACTTTGGAAGGTTATTCGGGCGGATGCTGACTATGATTTACAGGAGGTATACAAGGAGGCCAATTAGGGTTGAATGAGGTTTCTTGGTAGATGCAGATGTTTATCGCGATGATTGGTTTCTTTTTCTTTTCTTATGTACAAGTGTCAGCACGGTTTGCGAAGAATTAACGATATTTACTGAGCAAATGTGATCTGTTTGGGTCCGAGGGTGAGCTTAGTCATACACGCGCGTCATACAAGTGGCGGTGGCCACTCTGTTACCAACAGCACCCGCCGTCAAAAACTGCGTTCATGGCCTCTAAAATCGATAATATTTATAAAAGCATAGTCAATGACGCGCGTAAGCTTTCCTGTTAATGCTGTCTACGCGTTCTTATACGGTTCATTCCAGGTGTCCGCGCCGCGGTTGATAAAATCACTCGTCACTTTCCCAAAGCGCCGTTTACGGCAATCGTCATCGGAACAGGCTCTGCGAGCGAACATGCTACATTCGTTCTTATCCCACTCTTGAACCTCGTACCAGGCGCTGCTGCAGCTGGTCCGTTCATCTTCCATCACTCACCTTTCGTACTTGCTCATGCCATTCTTGAATCTAGGTTCGTTGGTGAGCTTGGTCAAGTCGGCCGTCAGCGGCAAGCCAGTCCCGCCCGGGAGTATTTTTACGCTGTTGCAAGCGTTGATCGCTACGGGGTTGGGTGTTCCTCCTTTGGTGGTTGGAACGATGGTAGATGGGACGGTGCGTATTGTCAAGGAGTTGCAAGGAGATCCGGGCGCGGAGAAGGGGGTTGGCGAACAGAAGGTTGTCGAAGGCGAAGCAGGGAGCGCGGGAGATGGCGCGGAGACTGATGACGGTGAAAGCGGCGAGCTAATTGCAGAACGAGCCGACACGGCTATCGGAGATAAGCTGGATAAAGCAAACGACACTCCCCAGGAGCATGCGCCGAGTGTGGTAGGGAGTTTGGTTTCGGGGGTGTCTGAAGGCGTAGCTAAAACTGGTGAGGTTCTGGATTCCACTTGGACGGTGGCAAAGACTGTTCTGTTCGGGGAACACCCTGTAAGACCAAGATTGTGATTTTATTACTTGGAGATTTTAGTCCCGCCGAAACGCACCGCGTACGCATACACTTTACACACTTGTGGTGCGAATGCCGTAATCCCGCCCGCCACTCTGCCGAATAATACCAACCGGGAAACGAGATCCCCCAAGTGGCTGCTACGGATACTTCTTTCGGCCAAGAATCACTTTGCGCGATACGCGATCGAGTTCATCCGGGCTGATGTACCTCGGGGCAATCCTACCTTGCTCAGCGCAAGTGGTTGTGTCCCCTAAAAAATTGTGCCACGAGCCACGCAATGCATGTGGCTACTGTTGATTGAGTGGCTATTTAATGCTCGCGATCGCTCTGTGAGCTCCCAGACGACCACGCCCCCATCCTATCGCCAGAAACTCTCCAAATGGTCTGGAGCTTTACGCATTCCGAGTGGGAGGCGTTTGAGAAAGGTGAGATCGAATATCGCCGATATATAGCCATTGGTTGCCTCGGGCTGAAATATCCTTAGATGTTCATATGAAAATCGAGGAAATCTTTGCATTCCTCAAGGAAGGCCTCCAACACGGCCAGGACTGGCTGACCAAGCCTGGTGAATATCCTATATCTGCTGCGCAGCCCTCTGTTTGCTGATTCGAATCAACCTTCCCGCAGCCAACCGGAACTGGCCTATCGTCAAAGGCGTCAAGTGTGCGGTCTTTTGCGTGGTGTTTGGTGGAACTCTAGTATTTTTACTCGGACCACAGGGGGCCGCCATTTCCGGTATGTCGTTTCTGTCGCTTGCACATATAATGCTGATTGAGACTTGGCTGAATCACAGCCGCGTGGGTTTTGGGTTGGAAATTGGTTGAAAAGTTGGCCGTGTACTTTGAGTTGCCCGAAATGCTGGCCGAGTTTTTCAGTCCGACTACCCAAAAGTTGAGCGAATACTTTGAGTCCGTTCTTCCGGAGGGGTGGCCCGGCTACCTGGCGTGGTTCGGACGCTGCGCAGGGCGGGGTTTGGCCTTAGGACCGACCGGCCTACTGTGGATCGCGGCCGAGCTGTGTGCTGATGGCGTGAGCATGGGCGTTCAAAAGGTCATGGAATGGTTCGGAGCTGAGTTTGAGGAGACGAAGGTCGATTGAAATGTTCTAGTAATACGAAATATCCATGGCTGCTTAGCTTGTCGGACTCTCCTGTCCAACAAATATAATATTGTCAGACTGAATCCATAGTTCCGCCACTTGAAGTCGAAGCTTTACTCGGGTGCTGATCTAGACGTGCAAGGTGTGATGCACGTCAACATGTACTGCCATCCGACCATGTCGGTCGCTTTGGATCGTTATTTTGTCCAAACCTGGCCTGCACGGGTCATGTATTGTGTTGTCATTTTGCGCATATACCCCATGATTGACTCGACCAACGTTGATCCGTGGTTGCGCCTCGGGGGTAGGCCAAATGTTGTGTTCTCATTCCGCGCAAGGGACGGTTTAGGTAGGTCATGACACTGGGAGCGGGGAACCGCTTCAGGATATCTCAACAGTCGCAAGGGTTTTCAGTTGAGACAATACCTCTTCGCTTGCCCTAGACAACTTTATCTCTCGAAAAAGTGCTCCACGAGCCACGCAACACGTGTGCATGTTTGAGTTTACTTGCGCGATCGATTGGGTGGCTACTTGATATAGACTCGTGAACCCTCGGACGACTACACCCCGTCCTATCGCAAGGAGGGGTTGGAATGCCACTCTGGAACTTCATACGTCGCAGCTGGAAGGCATTAAGGAGAAGGTATACCGGTGAGGGTTATCAAAAGCTAAGTGATTGTTGGTTGCCTGTGGCTGAACCATTATCAGAGGTCCAGATTACGATTCAAGAAAGCTTTATATCCTGGAAGGAGGACCTTCAACGCGACCAGAACTGGTTGTATCAGCCTGGTGAATATATTGTATCCATTAGGCCCTCCTACGTTTACTGATTCGAATCGACCACCCTGCAGCCAATCGAAATCGGCTCGTTGTCAAAGGAGTCAAGTACGCGGTATTTGCCACAATATTTTGTGGAGTCCCGGCACTATTACTCGGCCCACAGGGGACCCTCACAGCCTGTACGTCAGCTTTCTCGTCTTGCGCATATAACTGGTGGTCGACCTAGTCAACGCAGGTTCATGGATTGCAGCCTGGAAGCTAGCTGAATATTCAGGGATCACCCTACCCGGGGAGTGGCTTGGACGCTGGAGGTGGTTCGCACAATATGCAGCTTTAGGAGTAACTGGCGTGCTCTGGAGGGTGGCGGATTGGTGCAGCGATCGTGTGAGCGAGGGTGTTCAGAAGGTCATGGAGCGGTTTGGAGCCGAGTTTGAGACTCCACATTCAAGCTCGATTGAAATGTAGGACAGGCGTTAATTCCCGCTTAATTTGCCTTCCATGAAGCAATTAGACAAGATGGCAGTTGCACCGGGAAACCGAGACCATTACATAGTATATGCGTCTTGAAATCCATGTCTGATAATCCACGATAGACAAAGTCTACTCATATGCGGCTCTGGAACATACAGCAACAAAACTCGGCTCTTTTCCATCTCTGTCGTGTTACAGCTCAGGTTTTATTGTTGCTTAGCCTCCTCCTCCCGGACCTTCCTAATCGCCTCAATGACACTCGCGTGCACTCCCTTCCCAGACGCAACCATTCCCCTATTTTCTCCCAAGGTCCGACCCAACCCGAAGTTGAGCGGTTGGCCGAGCATGTCCGAGATGGTTCCTCCTGCTTCCTGGATGAGAAGCGACCCAGGTGCATGATCCTAGAGCACAAGGACGATTGTTGGCAGAGCATCAATAGATTACATGCGTTTACTTACCCAGATCTTCTCAATGTACCCTTTACCAACTGGCGCCCTCAGATATACACCTCCAGAGCGGGCCAACTCGCAGTACTTGGCTTGGCTATCCATGCGGACGGGGGGTGCGGTAATTCCAAGAACTTTAGCGAATTGCGCAGAGAATCCATGCGAACTATGGGCAGCTTCGACTGATTCGAGTAGATGTGGTGCAGCGTTTGGCGGAATGAATATCTTTGTTGGTGTGGAGAAGGAGGCAGAAAGAGGGCGCTGAGGGGCCGCGCATTAGTTGCGCTAGAACCAATTATGGGTGATGACTCACTTGTTCAGCTCCTTGACCCCGAACCGCAACGAATAGACAACCTCTCTCGCCAGCTGCGTTATGACCAGCGAGCGGTAGATTTGGGCAGCCCATCACTCCGACTTGGACTACGCTATCAACGATGAGTGCAAGACAGACAGCGTACTGCTCTCCTCGTAGGAATCCTTTCGTTCCATCGATTGGATCGAGTGTCCACATTCCTATAATCAACATTGTCAGATTCGAATGGGGCGGTGCTTCATCCAGAACAACGTACGTCCCTTGGCCCCTCCCGCATATTTCCCTCGATCAATCGCGTCAAGCAGTTCAGCCTCGGTAGGTTTCGTGCCAAGTCCCCAAGAATTTGCGCCTTTCACCTCGTCGGCACTAGGAGCAGGGCTCAACGCGTCACTTGCGAGCTGTACGATCCGTTCGCGAAGAAGCCGAGCAGGTTCCGTATCGAGCCGTAGGTCGCTCGTATCTTCTTCACCTATCACAGGATCATCGGGGAAAGCATTCTTGAGAACGGTGTTGATTACAGCTTGCGCTGAGATATCGGCCACTATTGCAAGTCCAAAAGTTTTTTATGTCAATACGTGCTCTCGATACAAGCGGCCGATTCACCAGTTACGGGCGATTTGTCGCCTTTGATGACAGTTTCTGCGTTGACCAGCTTTTTGAATACAGAGGCCGTGAGTCCACACGCCCTTGATACGGCAGTAATTGCAACATGTTTCTCCAAGGCGTAGGCTGCCGCCATCGTAGTCGAAATGAAGGATGAGTAGAGGTTGTGGATCTCCGAGCGCTGATCCGAAATGTGATTTAAGCCCGAAGTGACTGTTAAGCCCCCTTGAGTCACGTGGACATTTTGCAGCCCTACTCGAGCAGTAGCTACAAACGGACGTTATTTGTAACCTAGAGAACATGTTCCAATATAGGAACAAACAAACAATGAGTCTGCATACAAGGCGGATTCTAACATAAAAATTTGAAACACTCGCAAAGCAAAGCATCTGAATTTGTCCTCATCCTCACAACCACCGGAGAAGGAGCCAAGGTGAGCAGCCGAGTTGACTCTCATCTATGAAGCTAATTCCTAGGTAAGATGGTCTACATTTGTGTTGTCTCGGCTCGTGGTAAGTTAAAAGCCAGCCGAAAGTTGAACGAGAGGCTGCCTGAAACAAGAATGATTTTGACGTACCCGAGCAAGCATCATAAATACCTGCATGTTGAGATGCTTCTCACCGGCGATGTGCCTAAGCAGGGCGGTAATTTTCCCACCAATGAAGCAGAGTTATCCCATGCATTATTAAGAGGGAGTCTTGCTTGAGGATGGTATGAGCCCGAGCCCTAAAAGTCCATGATGTCATCATCCAGTAGATTCCAACGTGAGTACCGGCCTTTGAGCAGCACGAGCGCGCCACACGGGGTGGGTTTGACATCCGTGATCGTTGTAGCACCGCGTTCGGTGGCGATCCGGTTGATGACGTCCGAGGTAGTAGCAGCCGTTTGTTCGTGAGATTTTTGAAACACGGCACGGGCGAGTGTTAGTGGGGGTACTCCCTGTAAAATACTGTGGTTGCACCGGGACGACGTTGGGGTCTGTTAAAATCTCGTTTCTGGGAAGTGACGGATAGTTAGTGCTGATGTCATCGAAGGAATACTTATTGTCTGGGGCGCTAGTAGGAATCAGGAGGGGGCGCATACATACAGGTCATATCACTTCACGCCGATGCACAATGGTAACAGATTGCTCGGACGGCGACCAGCCGACATACCCTAGGCCAGGAGCTCGTCTGGTAACACGTACGCAGCAGGGGTTGAATGCGCCGCTTATCGTCTAAAATGCAAAGCCACCCACAAAACTGGACTTTCTTATCATCCCTGCCGGTCTTGCAGATATTAAAATTATTTAATGGACTGGCTTGACACGATCTTCTGATGAATGGATTAGTGAACGGCTTACACTAGGAATTTGATGTCGGCGAGAGTCGCTTACTGCACCCCCAGCTCGCTCGGCTTGTTCGAGGGTATTAAGTGGATGTACTAGATTGAGTGGAATTATTGGGCTAGGGGGCTGTAAGGCTATCGGTGGCAGATGAAGATTGTACCAGTACATTTGTTGTGAGAGTGAACACACAATGAGAGTTGTCGCGGATGCTGCTAGTGGACAACAAGCCGGTCCCAACGTGGGTCAAATGAATTAAAGGGATTATCAATTGACTCTCGGCTCGGCGCGAGGAGATTTGAGGTATATCAATAGTCTAGAGGAGCGCGGACACTTCCCAGAAAGCAGAAATCCACTTGCTTTATATGGCGATCCGGGGTTGTCGTGGTTGAGTTTATCAGCAGCAGCGGGGTCTGTTTGTGCCGGGGTGGATTACGTCATATCTCACACTCACATGATCGAACAAATTGACTCCCAACCACCACATTCGACCACGGCTGCGAGTTCCCTGGGCACTCTCGAGGATTGAATGCAACCCTATTTACTGGGACTTAGTTCTGGGCGCGTTCTTGCCAACCAAATTACGGACTCTTCGGGCAGCACTGCGCCGACAGGTTGGTGGATATTGCTCTATTATTAGCCTTGTCTCAAATCTCCTAATGTGGTCCGTCAATTTCATGCAGAAGTCTATACGCCGTCGGAGCATGCGGAAATGAATGTATAGGTGCCCTCGATCGATTGACTCCAAGGCCGCGACCACCGATCGAAAGAAGAAAAAGGCCTGCGCAATTTCTACTTGCGGAAAGAGCGCGGTGCCAGGCGTCGCAGGCATACAAACACCTCGCTTGGTTCGAGGACCAACTCGTACTTGAACTTGCCCCCCGCCTCGCCCTGTAGTGCAAGGCTTATCAACGAGTTCTGCGATACTACTGCGATTGATACTCAACAACCTTTATTCTACCACCTACTCTCGACCAATCATGTTCAACTCTGTCGACTTTGTGTTGATGTTCTTGTCGATGTTCTCGTTGGTTACCAAGGAGAGCGTCCAGGCGGTCACCTTGCTGCTTCAACTCGCTTTCCAATACGTGAGCATTATTGTTACACGTGGGACTGGGCTGATAGGATGGTGCGCAGAACGTGGGGAACGCGCAGAACCTACCGTCCGCCGAATTTGACATGTACGAGATCGCGGCCAGCACGCTCGAGCCGCTGAGTGCACTCGCAGAAAGCTGCGGGTACGATGTGAAGAAGATGAGTAAGAAGAAGCTTAATAAGATGGTGAGCCGAGGCAGAGTTCTGGCGATTGACAGCATAGAAGTGACACATTCGGGGTTATAGGAAGCATACGAGTTGCTACATGCAATACTAGAGCCGGTGCTAGGGAGACTGAGCGTAAGTTCAAGTCAAGTCGGTAGTTTACGTGTCGCTGACTGGTTTTAACGTAGCCGGCGGAGCTGGAAGAGGTTTCCAAGACGAGATCGGGCGGCGGCGAGGTTTTGACACTCCCGCTAGACGAAGTGAGAACACTAGTGAAGATGTGGACGCAAAACGCGCGGAACGACGAGGAAAATCGCGAGCGGTTCGAGACGCTGCCTGCTTTGGGGAGCGTCGGATATACGAGCGCCAGCATACCGACAGATACGAATGGAACGTTTACAAACGACGATCCTGGACCGAGGCCTGGGTCAGACGAGGCTGTAAAGCACGAGGTAGACAAGGTGCCCAAGAACGAGAAACTGAGGCGGTGGTCGAGGATGGAAATGAACGCCAAGACATCGGCGATTATTTTGGCGTACTGCAACGAGTACGCGGCGGTACCAGCCAAGGTAACGCTGAGACGACATGGACGAGTGAGCAAGCGCCAGATGAACCGGGACGCTGGACTGCGGGATATGACGATGGAAACTGGAGTATGGGAAATGGTTCACGAGGTACGAGGTTTGACACCAGGGTCGACGCGATGGATCTGATCTGCTTGCAGGTGCCAACCAAGGGCAAGGCCCTAAACTTCCACCCGTCCTCTACGACTGAATCCAATCGATTCTCGCCCTTTGGACAGACGCAAGGGTTGTATCGCATCCTTCGTGGTGAAATCTCACCTGGTGCCCCGTCGGGCGGTACACGCGGCTGGAGTGATGAGGAGATGGAATGTGAATGGAGCATGAAACTAGGCGGAAATCAAGGTTCGATTGCTCAGTTATCCGGCTTTTGGCTTAGGTTTAACTCACTAAACCTGGTCTTTACAGCGAGCGAGCGTCCGGCGCGGCGCCCCCAGAATAATGGACAGGTGTTTGGACCAATACCGTTTGCCATCTCGAGAACCTCGCGCAACCGGCCTTTGCCGCGAGGTATCCCCAAGGCTGCCCGGCGGGGTATGCCTGTCAATATCGACGACATTTTTGGTGTGGGGTTCCGGAACGCACAACAGGCCCCTGCGAGCGACCACGATTCTGGGGATATAGCGATGCCGAGGACGCCACTCAAGCACGACCGCAGCGGGTTTGATGATGGACTATGGGGCGGGCACTCTGCTGGGAATCTCAGCCAAAGTGGTCGATTGGATACGCCTGGATCTGTCGCAAACGACTATGGATTTGGCGAGATTACGATGCCGAAGACGCCCCTGAAGCACGATCGCGGAGAGTTTGACTATGAACTGTGGGGTGATCATTCGTTCGGTGGCCTCGACGGAGCGAATTGCCCTGTACCGTCTAGACTCGATTCATACTCGGTAGCTGGACCCTCGACTTCTACGCCTGCACCCGCCGTGGCCGCCTATGGTTCTGGAGATCTGGAGATGCCAAAGACCCCGCTCAAGCACGACCGCGGCGAGTTCGACTATGGACTGTGGGGTGGACATTCTGTTGCGAGCTTCTACCAGGCCAGCACTTTTACGCCTCCGGCTCCCGCCAACTCGGTCCGGGCGAGCGCACTCTCTCACCACTCTGACATGTTTGACGTGGAGCCCCAGCCTCATGGACCTGCCTACGACTCTGGGGATGTGGAGATGCCCAGGACGCCGCTGAAACATGGCCGCGATTCGTTCGACCATGGACTGTGGGGTAGCTCTGCTGGGGAGACTCGACTCGCCTCTGGGGACGTCTACGAATCTGGGAGCACCACGATCCCGAGGACACCACTGAATCGCAACCGCGGCGGAGTGCGGGCCGGGCGTCTGGCTGCGAGCGTTGACGAAACCAGCGGCCGAGAGGAGCGATCAACCAGCCCTGGACCAGTCGTGGATACGTCCGAGCTTGCTTCAACCACACGTCCTGGAGCCCCTGTATCCTTGCGGCGACTTTGGCGACGCCGAGTTGGGATTCGGAACTTGCGAGCTGTCGCTGCGGCCCATGCTGCAATGGGGGATGAGCAGGGTCTGGGCCCGACGACATCGATGCTCAACAACGTGCTTCTTGTGCAACGCGGGGACGATGCCTTGTAAGCGCGCTCGATCCTCCCTGTTTCCAGTTTAACCCGGCTTTATAGGTGTAATTTGAGCAATTCGACGAGCGAGGAACCAGTCAGCCCACGCTCGGCTCTCCCTCCCTTGATCGGCTACCACGAACGCTCGCGAGAGTACCGCGAGAGGAATGGCGAATCGGATACCAGCCGCGCTACCTCGGACTCCCCGTCATTGCTCACGCCAGGGGCATCGTTATTCCCCACGCCAAGGACTCCGCCATGCCCCACGTTGACGATGGAGTATTATGCAGGGGTGGCGGCGGGTTGGGAAATGGTGCAAAACGAGAAATGGAAGAGCGGACTGCAGGACGAGCGGAGCGATATGATGGTGGAGTCCAAGTGGAATATGCTGGCCAACGCGACGGTGGTAGCTGGTCGCAAGCTGCGTGGGCTGTTGTGGAATTAGGATGGTGTGCACAGGGCGGGATGGGTAGGGACAGGGAAGCGGAAGAAAGGAGTGGACGATGAGTGGGCTGGGAGCGAAGGATGACGGGTTGGCCATCGCACGCCAGCCCTCGGCTTAGGATTTGGATCAAGGCAAAGTTTGGATTGGAGACTGGACGACTGGACATCATTTTACAGCATTACCCTTTTGTGACTGCTATTTTGACTGGAATATCATTACTTTAACCCAACTGTCGGGAACACTCGTGGGTGATAAGCTATAAACCTGCACTCGCACTCACGTAAACGACCGTAAAAATATTATTCTATCAGGGGGCTCCACTAATCTCCATCCCACACATAACCCACAAACAAATTAGGCAACCACCTAACCTCTCCCCCAACCTCGTCTCTCGCAATAGCCCCATCCTCCTCTGCGCACTCTACCATCTCTTGCACCATCGCCAAACTCACGCCCGCGCCTTCCTCTGCCGCAACCTGAAACGTCGTCTGTCCAAGCGGGAAACACGCACAAAGCGATTGGTCGAGGCGTTTGGCAAAGGCTTCGCGGGTATAGTCGGGTGTGTGTAGGACGCGTAGGCCTGAGCGGAGTGTGCGCATGTGGATTGGGGGAGTTGTGTAGTTTGGGAGGAGGGGGACGACGGTGAGGAGTGTGGAGGGCGGTAGGAGAGCTATAGATCATGTGGTTGGTCGTGGTCCATCCCGGATAGGGTTGGATAGCTTACCGACTCCTCTGGCCCTATTCCACGCGCCCCATACCTCGTCCAGTCCAACGATACCTCTCGAATCCTCCATAATCCCCCTTTGCGTAAACGCCTTGTTCTTTCCTTTCGGCTCGCTACCACCAAGCAATAACCCACCGAGCTCCTTGGCAAGCTCGGTATGATACGCCCGTTCATCCGCGACCATATCCTGCGTGACCGCATCAGTGGGTAAACCTAATCGCGCAAGCGAGCTGCGGATAAATGTCGTTTCAGAGTTCGAGGGTGCGTGAGAGCCGGTAGTGGTGGTAGTAGTGTCTGGGGTAGAGTATCCGGTCTCGAGTTTTCGTCTTTGGTCTTCTTGTTCTTGTTGGGTTAGTTTCATGTTGAGGAGTTTGGCATAGTCGGTCTAGAGTTGTCTAGTCAGCGAGATAGAATGGGGAAGGTTGGAGGATGGTGGTACCATTTCTCTAGCTTTTGACATTAAAGCTTCTAAATCTTTTAATGCGTCTTCCATATCGTCGTGTGTGGTCTGAGCGTTGATTTCGACCGATTGCAATATCCCGTCTAAACAAGATTTATTAATACAAATCAAGTATAGACGCATAGACTCACGAATTCCCCGAGCCTGCGTAGAAGGAAGAGCAACCTTGCTCGTCGGCTAACCAAAAACCATCAGTCAAACTCCACTCCTCAAAATACTAAACACCCACCACCCTCGCCCACGCCCTAGCCAACAACGTCCGCTTCAACGCAGCATACCAAACCTTGTCCCCTCCCTTTCTAAAACTA
>WSTG01000952.1:0-12478 GCA_019616325.1 Ceratobasidium sp. 394
CCACAAGTATGTTGTATTCTCTGCCCGTCGTCACTTGCTGAATTATCCAATGATATTTTCGTTTATTTCAGTGTCCCGCCTAACGCAGTGCCGCTAGATACACCTCCGCAGCGTATAGCTCCTGCTGCTCCTCCGGTCGCTTTGCCTGCTGAAGAAACAGCGCCAAGCTCGCTCCTTGCCTCCTTCTTTGGCCTCATCGGCGTTCTTGCTCCTAGTCCGGACTAGCTGGTCCCCTGACACAGGTGAGTATCCTACCTTCCAACCGGGATTCCGACCGATGCAGACGTTGTTGATTTGTGTAGGATAAGCACCCCCTCGTCGCCCGACGTTATGCTATGTGTTTGGTTTGCTCAATGATATTTATTGTGCTCTCGTGCCATAACCAATACTGTTGAAACTTATATGTTCGTTTGTGTCCAGCCAGTTGTATTTAACCCTGATCCGTGTCTTATAGTCCCCAGTTTTCCGCTGTCCTCACTTCACTCATGTATTTCTTCCCAGATGCACCTAACTTAATTGACCTGCTTTCGGACACCCATCTAACTGAAGAGTGAACATGTCAGGCAGAAACAACAGGAGTCCGATCGAGTCTGTTGATCGCGGCATGCTTGGTGCTTCTCACGCCCCTTAGGGGGTATTGCATACCTAGTCCGTCCACTCGTACCGCCCATAACTAGTCAAGCCCAGCCGATGGTAGCGGAAGTTATGCGAGCAAGCCTCACTATACTCGAGGGTAACAGACCAAAACTCCCAACTAAGTTACTGCTTGTATCTCGGTGCCAATGCAGTCCATTCCCGTCTAAGTCGTCAAAGAGCAGCCGCGCGTAAGATCAAAAATAGCGCGCATATAGCCTACGAATCAAGTAGATTGAGGTGCGAATTGCATGTTTCCCTTTGAAATATGTGATGTTTGCTACGTTTGACCGCGAAGAGGAGGGTAGAGAAAGGTATACTGACGTATTCATCCAATCCCCGCCCGGATCCTCGGTCAACTTCGGCGCTGGTACTCTTATAGCGATTTCCAAAAGACCTTCCCGAGCGCCAAAAAAAATTGTATTTTTGGCTGGAGTGCTCCGGGAGAAAAAAGAGTCTAACACATGTGCAAGCACGTTTGCGAGAGGGAGAGCCGATGGAGACACTGAGGCCACACAGTGGAGTCGATCCCTGGACAACGGGAGTGGACGGTCAAGGGTCGGACGCGGGCGGAAGTGGCCGTGTCCTGCGCCGGCAATGACCCCCCGCGACAGTTCGACCGGCCTCTGTGCGGTGCAGCGTAGTGGACCGCCCTGCACTGGGGTCGATGGTGAACAATGACCGTTGAGGCGGGGGAGAGCTTGGCACTGAGGCGGGTGTTGGCTCGAGAGCACTTCGAGGTGGAATTTATAAATGGCGAATGAAATTACGATGTCGCCGCGCAAAAAAGGCGACCTATGACATCGGATGCCGCCACGAGACGATTGCGGGGAAGAGCAAGCCATCGCATTGTCATGCGTGCCAAGTGTCCCAGCGCGCAGTGCCGGCCGCTCCCAGTGGCCGCCCAGGCTCAGTAGCACCCGTATAGCTCCACTGGCTACAATGCACGGCTCTCTCTGACAAAATCTCATGGTTGCCACATGCCCTGTCTCCCACCCTTTGATAGAGCCTGAAATTAACGTGTGATAAGTGTCTAACTCAGAAAGCCAAACGTTGAGCGCGGCGTATCCCAGCCGGTAGAATCCAATTAAGTTAGAAACTGCACCCCCCGAATGCTGCTAGACTCTCGGGAATGAAGGGTCGCGGCTCCACACAACATTCAGGTATGGAAACTCAGTTTACGAGCAGACAATCATCCGCCAATCCACCCTCCAGATGTCAAAGGAAAGCCAGAAATGCGAGGGCACCCCCACTAAAGATATATGACCGGGTAAGAGTTTGTGTACTCACTGCATCAGCAAACTTCAGGGCCTCGACTTACCCAGTACTTACCCTGGCTGGGCAGCGAGCACATCCTCGTTTCAGCTGCTTACATCACCGGGCTCTGGTTGGTAGTGTTGGCGGCGAGCGTGGGCGAGGGCCCTCGCCCTCGGAACTCGGAATCTGCAAAAAACACTCGCTGTCAAAACTTCCGAGGCTTATATCAGCCTCGAGGGTTCAAATGAACAAAATGTCAACAAAACCAAAGCTGTAAGATGTATACGAAGCAGAAAACATAGGTAGAGTGGTTAAGGCTGATTAATCCGAGTGAGAACGACCTCGGGAATTACCTAACCGCCCTCGCGGTCAGTTCGCGGGGGTCTAGAAGCACCCTCGCGAGCAGTCAATTCGAGCGAGTTCCGAGGCCCTCGCCCTCGCCGCCAACACTACTGGTTGGTCTGATTGTGCCTGACAGGTATCAGGTTAGCCGGGGTCGTCTGATGTTAGGCGACAAACTTCAGAAGGAGTCTCGCAGAGTTCATGGCATTGACTGTGCTGGATTTTCTCTGGGATAAACTGGCTGCGGAAATTCGGTAAAGGTCATTCCCTCTGAATTGTCCCGCTCGCCTAGCTGAGCATGAGATTGGTCCTCACGCTTCCACATAAGATCCTTCGGCGTCCCGAATCACTCAGCGAAATACCTGAAAAATCCGGAGCGCTCCTGATGCTCCGGATTTCAGGAGGTGCTCCAAGTGCTCCAAGGTATTCGAAGCTCTCAGGAGTCCTCAGGACCCCGTGGAGACACCCCCTGAAATCCGGAGCATCAGGAGTGCTCCGGATTTTTCAGGTATTTCGCTGAGAACCTCACGCTTATAACTACAATTGACGAGACCGAAGCCCTCCAGCACCTAGTTGAGCCTACCTTTTCGCCACCGAAAGCGGCCATATTCAAGTGTGGGTCCAGGGGCGGTGAGCATATTGCTGGGCTGAGTGTAGTTTTTAGGGATCCAAGATACGAGGCTCCCCAAAGCAAGCAAGGGTGGATCAACACAGCCACTGATCGTCGTTGGAGATCTGATTGGTATTAGACCCTAAGAAGGCAAAGCCCGTGGCTCTTCACCCTAAGAGCCGCCGATCAAACTTGAAATGATATGCCCTCGATCTGGCACTTGAATTCCTTGTACATGCTCCACTGCGGGTAATGATCGGTACAACGGATCCCAGCTGGTAAAATCCAATGAAGTTAGAAGTTGAGCACGTCATTTTGATCTAGTGCAGCCCTGACCGTCCAAGCCTGACGCCAGAACTGGATCAACGGCTGGATAAGTGTGTGAGAGATTAGTCTTGTGGAAGGTTTCTAGGCCTGGGATCGAAGCGGGTGTTAGCGTGGAGTGGAGGTCCACGTATTACATATTGTGCACGCGGTATGGCGGCGACCCTAGAGAGAAATTAGAAAATATCTATGATCCAATGTATCATCGCTCTTTGGGTCAATGTGATTCTTCTGCCCACCCATGAGAGTGCTCCAGCCAAAAGTGCAAATTTTTTCGGCGCTTGGAAAAGACATTTGCAAAATATCGCTATAATACAAGGGGTAACCACTGAGCAAACACCACATCTATTTATTAGCCCAACCTCTGGGCGGTCTATTATTTCCACCACGTTTACCCTCAGGGGTATTTGTTTCTGCGTGGGTAACAAATATGTCAATTATAGTGCGAGCAAGAGAGGGATTAATGCGACAAGCTTGAGAAGTCTCGTAGGGTTCTCAGAAATAATGGCTCGCACCGGCTCAACGGTTGTGCGAAATAACGATATTCCACCGGGAAACGCACCAAGAGAACATCCTCAAGGTGGCAACAACAGGACGCGGACCGTGAAAGTCCAAGCATAAATGCCGCTCTCGACGCATTTACTCGGGAGCATGGTTGGGCTCTGACCAGCCGTCATTGGTCCTGAAGCATTCGACACTGAGGTTTGCCGAGTCAAGCCCATTCCAGAAAGAGCCAGGGGTTTTGCCTTCTCAGGGTCCATGTATGAGCAACCGCAGCCAGCCTCAGGGCAGCAGTTGACAACCGCGATCGTATCGAGCCTAACCTACTTTCTCTTCGATCCAGCGGCTGTGTCGCCATATGCATCACATGCTATCTCCGCGACTCCTAGCACGCCCTCGGCCAGTTAGCTTTTCGATCCGGTTGAGAGTGAGCGCGGAGATAGCCTGTGAGTCAGTTTAGGCTGGGCTGGCGATGTTGCTATCCAAGTGTGGATTTCAGATATGTTTAGCTGGGTCTACGCGTTTGTCGCCAAGAGCCATCGACACAAGGCGCAACCACCAAGCTAATATCGAATCACCTTGCCCGCCAAATCTTTGGGCGAGCCATTATTTCCACCACAGTTACCCGTGGGGGGATTTGTTTCTGCAAGGGTGGCAAACAAATAAGTACGTGTGTGTGCGAGAATGGGTTTAAGCCCTGCGACAAGCTTCAGAAGTCTCGCAGGGTTCTCGGAGATACAGGCTCACACAGGCTCAACGGTTGTGCGAAATAACGATATTCTACCGAGAAACACACCAAGGGGCGTCCCCCAGGTGGCCCATCGTCGCTCCGATCGTGGCCTATATGCGGGGTTGCTGGGCCGTGCGAGTTTCCGCTGGACCGAACTGGCCACAGAAATTCGGTTTTCGGTACGGATGGGGGTGCGCGGAGATAGCCTGTGACATATACGACACAGCCACTGGATCGTAGAGAAGTTCGAACGATCGCGGTTGTCAACCGCTGCCCTGGAGCTGGTTGGTATTGCTCGTACGTGGGCCCTGAGAAGGCAAAACACGTGGCTCTTCCGAAAACGGTTTTTGTCCAAGCCTCAGTATCGAGTACTTCAGGACCAATGACGGCTGACCAGAGCCCAACAATGCTCCTGAGTAAATGCGGGGGCGGCATCCACGCTTGGACTTTCACGAGCCGCGTCCTGTAGTCGTTGGAGGGCGAGCCTGGTATAAATCCAGCCCCCGCTTCCCGGTGAACTTCGTCAGCGCTCGCTGTTCTCTTCCCCGTTGTCCTGAGCACACCAGTATGGCTCGTCCTGCGTTTCCCATCGTTCAAACGTCAAACCCAACGCTCGCCCACAAGTACGTCTTCTCTCGTGGCTGCTGTTGCTCCAATACCATCCATTTGTTCAACCCGAGTACCTTTCCAACCTCCCCACAGTCTCCCGCTCAACATTTTGCCGCCAAATGTGCCACTGCATGCGCTTGTCGCTCCCATGCCTACAGAGGCACCAGCACCAGTCCCACTTTTAGCCTCGTTATCCGGGCAGGTACCTGCCCTCGCCCCAACTATGAACGAATAAATACGCTGAAAAAGGCTAGTCCCTCCACTTCCAGCCCATGCTCGTAGCTGATATTTTATCCGCTCATGTAGGCTATGTGCATCCTCGTCACCTGGGGCTATGTCTTCAATACTAGCGTCTGGTGCCTTGGACCTGCTCAACTATGCTCCATATACCTTCACTCGGCGATAGATGTTGCTTGAGCCCATGTACTTCTTCATGTTTAGTCTGATCTATTAACCCAGATACTCATAGCACAACCCTAGATTTACCCCATGTCTCTCCGCCCAACTCATGTACTTTCCGTATGATCATGTCTCTCTATATATGCCACATGCCCATGCACCACGAGGATGATTAACTATATGCATTCAACGATAAAACAGCAACAGCGCATTCGGCGCGCACAACAAAGTTCAGGTCACCATGTTTTTTCCGTCTCAAGCCAACGCATCATTAATGAGCTACTCAACCTCTTTCTTGTGCTTTATATTGCTACCCGTCGCGGCTGAGCTCGTCGGGTCTCGACCCGCATATTTTGGATACGTGCCCTTGTGATATTGCGTCTCGTTGGATGCTGTTCGGATGCCTGGTGCGACGTATGTCCATGTGCCGTAGTTCACAGGCTCTTCCTAAAAGTGGATGAGGTAGTTTGAGAAATAGGGGTAAGAGAGCAGTAGGAAAGGCGTACCTGCGCATACATCAACTTTGCGTTCGGATACTTGTCCAAATACGGCGCGAGTACGTCGCGTATGGGAACGGCGAATGCTGTGCGAACCTGCTAATTGCAATGCCCATGATGCTGCGACCTTCATGCGCCTTGAGGAGCGCACAGTACACTTGACCTGTTCGTCGGCACCGTCAGCAGCCGGCGAGATTCAAAGTTTCAGCAAGGCGCACCAGAGCAGATGAGATGTCACCTAATCTGATCCGGCGCGACGAGTTCGTCTGGGTGCGGGTGGGGGATGTATCGCAGGGAGTGGGTCTCGCCCATCATCTCGGACAGGTCAGATTTAACGAGTGGATGGCGCAAGAGCGATTTCGAGAAGAACAAGACGAGCTAAAACACGGCCACGTGAGATAGGCGACCAGCGGACGCGGTGACATACAGGCTTCCTAAAGTCACTATGAACCTGTCTTCTCAACATGTGGAACTAACACGAGCATTAGGAACGATCGGGAACAAAGATTAAATAGAACTCACATAATTGGCCGGCGTAGTCGGGTACACGATCTACATATTACAGTCCTGATGCACGCGCTCCATCTTTTCCGGTGGGGGAAACACATCCGGGTGGTCATTGCACAACTGCAAATACCTCTCAATCCGCCCACTCGAATGTCCCGGACCTTGTCCATCATACCCATGCGGCGTCTCATCACAATCCCACTCCGCTGCACCCACTTGCGCTCCCCAGCAGCAATAAACTGATCAACAATACACTGCGCATTATTCGCAAAATCGCCAAACTGCGCTTCCCACATCGTCAAATTGCTCGGCGACACCAACGAATAACCCAATTCGAACCCGAGCGCGCCGAATTCGGATAGAGACGAGTTGCACACGATGAACGCTGCTTGGTCTGATCCGAGCGAGTTGAGAGGGATGTACTGTTGTTCGGTTTCTTGGTCGTGGATGACTGCGTGTCGTTGAGAAAACGTGCCTCGTTCGACGTCTTGGCCGGATACGCGTACGTGGTTCTTTTCGAGGACGAGTGAGCCGAATGCGAGTGCTTCGGCTGTGGCCCAGTCGATGCCTGTGCCTTGTTCGACGCTCTTGTCCCGGGCGGATAAGATGCGGGCGAGGTTGCGGTGGGCGGTGAAACCTTGGGGCATGGTGCTGATGGCTTGGCTGATGCGTTTGTGTACGGATTCGTCGACGCCTGTTGGGTTGTGTGGGAGGTTTTGCTCCGTGCGTTCCTTGGGCCTCGACTTGCACTTTTCTTCTCTGCTGCGGCTTTTTCGAACATGCCCAACGCCCATTTTCAGTGCTTCTCGATGCTTTGCCCGGCGGAACCGCCTTCTTTGAGCAAGCTTTGGATGTATTGGGTGGGCGGCGTCGGCTGTTTCTCGATCGCCTTGTACATCCTCGGCTGGGTAAAGGCCGGTTGATCCGTCTCGTTGTGCCCGTACCAGGACGTTTTTTGTGTGCTTGGCACGCCAATCGGCCGGGAGGAGCCAGAAAATGTGACACCTTGACGCCGTCACAGTTGACGGGGAAGATCGGCGCGTCGGTCGCCTTGGGTTCGAGAGCGTGCTGCGAGCGACGACCCGTGCCCTTCAACACATGTGCTCGAGGGAATGAGCCGCGTCGTTTGTCTCATGCGTCTTTGCATGCGACCCAGCATCAACCCATACTCCCACAGTGGCAGTCTGTGCGTGCGGATGAGACTCGGTAGCGATAGTAAGCCCGTTGGAGAGCGTCAAGGGTAGGGTATGATGCTGCGCGACCGTTGCTAGCGTCTAACGCTGTATATACGGTGAGCACATGAAAGTCAAGCATATTTATGACCTACCGCCACACTTGCACGCTTAAAGCTCTGCCTGAGCGACGCGGATAACATGCTGGAGAACGTGGGATGGTAGAGTGAAAATCCGATCTGCCCATTGGCTCTGCCAAACATGTCCAGCCGCCACGAGTCTCTCCGAGGGCGCTTGTTGCCGTCCGAGTTGTTCTTATTCATTTTCTAGCCCCTTGCTATCTGGAAAATCTGGAAATAACCTTTTAGAACTCTATGGTCAAGCTCAAAAGTAGACTCTTGCTCCGCTTGCACCCCTTGGCCAACCCTGAGGGTTTCTAGTTCCTGCCCTTTTCGTGCTCGACTGGACTTTTTGTAACAAAAAAGAGGTTTTGCGATGAGCCGTCCCATCAGACAATGGATGATACAATACTGCGAATTGTAAACTTGCTCTGCTTGAATATCTGAGCAACGGATACACTGTCAGTCCCTTTCCTTGGAAAGCGAATGACCATTACTATCGTAGTCTCTCGAAACATGAACACTCTGTCCAGTAAGCCTAGTTGTTCTCTCAGGCGCTGCAGGAACCGGGGCACACAAAAATGCCTTGGTTGCTCGCTGGCGGCTATCCATCTGGCGAACCTCCCAGCTCATCTTCTACACTTCGAACACTCAGCCGAACAGCGTTGCCGACTCCGGAGAGATTGGCTAACGCTTGACACTTGAACTTGAACTTGAAAAATTGGCGCAAAGTGGTATAGGAGACGGAAGAGGGGGTGTTGGTGAGTAAATGAGCCGGTAAAGGAACCATAGGTAAAAGACGGGCCGTGGTGGTTGGAGGAAGTGGAGGCGGCAGGAATTGGGGTTTATGAACGGCAAATCTGAAAAGGCGAATCGCGATGCTCGATGCTTTACAAACACTAATTACTGTCAATCCCATGAAAACGCGGACCTTCATTAGCGGTGCTAGATGGCTGGCTCGCGGTAGCGTTCTACGTAGGGTTATCACCAAAACTGGAAGCTGCATGTGCAGTCCGTTGGCGATCTTCCAAACGATCCTTACCAATACCCATCATTGCATTTACGATTGCCACGCTGCCATGGATGCTCTTCACACCGGCACGCAAACCGATATTATGTGACGCTAGTTCCGTATGCTAGAATCATGTTCCAAGAGCCTACGATCAGAAGTGCAAAGTGAGCGGTTATCGATACTCCCTTGTTCTGCGCGCCCCACTGTTGTGAGGATCTCCTCGTCTAAGGGTCGTGGCAGCAGGAGCACGCGGAAAAACAACAGAGGTACTTTCCATACACGCGACACGACTGTGCTAAACTTTTGTGGTAGTGGGCAGCATAGCGCGCACGGGTGCGCTATCCGAACAGCCATTGGATTATCCTGATGGGCGTCGCCCCACGCGGGATATTGCGCCGGGGTTGGTCGGTTGACACTCCGGCGGCTTTAGGCGCATACAGTATTTGACGCAAGGAAGCTCAATTGATGAACCATGGAACCCCATTTGATGGACACACAGAACCCCGTTTGACAGCCCGAAATTAATTTTGGCGCCCAGTACATCAAATGGGGTTCTGTGAACCATCATGTGGTTCATCAAATAAGCTTCCTGACGTCTAAAAGCCGCCGAAGCACCAACCCATTGTTGACTCCCCCCCACTTTGACCCTGAAGCACCGGCGCAAATTCCGTTCCTTGCCTCCTTTGGGCAACTCGGTGTCCTCGCGTCACCGATGATTTGCCTCTCCCTATGAGCGCCAACACGGAGGGCCCGCAATTCCCGGACTTTCGAGCTAAAAAGCGCCCACTGAATTGTGGCAATCAATTGGGAACCAGTCTTTTTAGCTCGAACGTCCGAGAATTGCAGGCCCTCACGGCCAACTACGGCGTAGCAACAAAACGCTAGGCTGGTCGATATAATAACCACACTCATTTCTCCTCTCTCCCTCAGAGCACGTCTCCTTTTCTCAGTGCGTGCAGTTGCCGATCTCAAGTGCTTCAATATGGCCCGCCGTACTCTCCCTGTTGTTCAACTATCAGATCCAAACCCTGCATACGAGTATGTATCCTTTTGCGGCTGTTATCGCTTGCTTGAATCCCACCTATCTGTATAACCCGAGCAACCTTCTAACAAACTCTCTAGTATTCTACGTGACGGGTTTCCGCCAAATGAGATGCCACACGTGTTCCCCGCTGCCATTCCCGCCGAGGAACTAGCACTGGTCCAACTCTTGGCCACGTTATTTGGGCAGGCACGCAGCCTTGTTCCGATTACGAACACATAGATCCCCTGAAAAAGGCTAGTATCCTCACTGTGCTCTAGCTCGTCATCCCATCTAACGCTTTGTTTGCCTGTAGGCTAGGCGCATCCCAGTCACCTAAAGCCATGGAATACTGGCGCTTGGTGTCTTGGAACGTGCCAACTGTATCCTCATACACGGGCTGATGCTCCCAAAATATATGTTTCTTCCTGTTTAGTTTGACTTACTTAACGCAATGTACCTGCCATTCAGCCCGTCTGCGAGCGCTGCGTGCTGATCAAAACCTCCCTAGGCCGGATGTGGAATGGACTAACGAGAGCCCACCAGCAGAAATCAAAACCGTTGGCTATAGATACTCCACATTTCTGGTACCGTGATGGTCCCCCAGCAATCAATTGGTGGCCAGAATGCGTGAGAAAGGGACTGCTGCACCGCACGCACTTGAAGTACGACCGTACTAAACTTTTGTAGTAATGGCCGGCAGGACCCGCTCGGATGCGCCACCCGAACATCCACAAGGGATGATCCTCACGAATGTGCCCACGCAGGACATTGAGGCTGTGATTGGTTGATTGGTTGGCTGGCGCTTGAGTACCTTTGTTTGATGCAAAGAAGCTCAGCTGATGAACTATCTGATGAACTCACCGAACCCCATTTGATGGATTCACAGACCCTCAATCTTATTCTTATCTGCAACCCACACATGTATCTTCTTTGCACAGAAAGATGCCATAGATCCGTGCAGCTCCTGCATGTAGAACTTATGTAGAAACTGTGGTGGGCCAGCACCTTTTCACATTACCGCAGAAGGAAGACACATGTAGATTGCGGAGCACTGATGTAGATTCCACGTACTTCAGACAGCACACAGGCTCTGGTTTACCAAATGGGGTTCCTCGAGCCTTTCAAATGGACTCTTTGCGAATCAAACAGTTCATCAATTGGGCTTCCATCAAGCAGAGCACCAACAGATTGTGGGCTGCCCTCGCTTCGGCCCTGACCGCCAATCGCCTCTGCAAGACAATGGTAGTTGGGGTTTAATAGGGGCGTAATTCATTGGTTAACTGATCAATTAAGGCTCAGCGTCCTGCCCAGTCGCTCCATGGGACGTCCCACAGGCCACGCCCTGATGGCTTTGAAATGCAGGTCACGTCCTAGCCCACTATAATCAGTCCTGGATGAAACTCAGCCTGTGAGTGGACCACAGGCTGTCTTATGTGTACAACAACACAACACCGAGTCTAACATACGCAGTGTGTTGGGGGAACCTTGCCACCGATGCTGCGAGAGTGGGGATCGCAGGCCAGGGTGAGGTGCTAGACTCGGTGTATGCGTGCTTAGGTGTGCCAGATGTAACAGCAAGGGCGGGGTGGTGGGAAAACAAAAACTACAAGGCCACAGCGTGCGCGGACCTCGGTAGTGGGCCTCTACAGGAGGCTGGGGACACGTGATGCGCCCGGGTCCGGTTTTCTGCAGCCGAGTACGGCTTGTGCTTCCTCTGCTTGCTGTGTCCCACAACCTCCCCTAGCTTGGCTCACTAAGCTCTCCTGGTAGTTTACCCGTACAACTTGATGTTCTATCACAAGTATGTTTTATTCATGGACTGCCGTTGTTTGCTGAAATATTGTCCTGGTTCATCCAATGGCAATTTTGTTCGCTCCAGTGCCCCATCTAACGACTTGCTGCTAGATGATCCTCCACAGGATATAGCTCCTGTGTCGTGACCTGTTCTGATTCTGTGATTCTTGGCTCAAGGAGTGGTCGTTCTGTCCTGTACTGCCTCTACGAGGTTCTAATGTCGTTTGTAATGCTATAGCTCTGTTTGTATTCGTGTAATCTAAGTGTGTTACAAGTCACTGTGGTGGACGAGATAAAGCAAGATAGGGCGCTATCTTGCTTCTCTAGCTCTTTATATACATGAGTCTCCGCAGTCCGCAGTCCGCAGTCCGCAGCGGTGAGTCACGTGAGGCGCAGTCCGCAGCGGTATGCAAAGGTCACGTGTACTCACTCCTTACTACATGCGCGGCTCCGAATCTTATATGAGCCGTGCGCTTAATCCTAGGGTCATGTGACCTGCTTAGTCACTCACTCCTCACTCCAGCATTACCTAGGAGAGATTACTTGGAGTGAGTGTTACGTTACGGTGGCTACAGGTCACGTGACGTGGAGAGTGACCCGGGCCGTTCGGTTTAAGTCCGTAATTTGAGGAAAAATGTGGGTCTTCCCTAGGTAGGTCACGACATTATCCCCCCCTTAATACGTCCTTTTTGGAGGATTCTCGAAAAGGCGTAGATTACTAAGGGAAGACAAAAAAGGGGCTAGTCCCCGCGTAAACCCAGTCCACGTTCTTTCCCACCCAGGTTTCACCTTCCTCTCCCTCTATATCTGACCAACACTTCATGATCACTGCGCGGCTATTGCCCAGGATCACCGTCGGTCGCACCTTCATCGTCTTCACGTGGCTGTAGCGCCCAGTGAAGTCCGCCTCGTACTGGCTCAGGGCCTTGAGCGAGTACTTGCCGTTTG
>WSTG01000953.1:0-10007 GCA_019616325.1 Ceratobasidium sp. 394
ACGGTCTAACGGCTCGACAGGCGTTTCCGGCTGGCGCGCACTTTTCTGTGCCTGCATGGCCGAATGTGAGCGTGGTCAACTCGCTGGGCGACTATGGCCTTGCGGCTGATCGGCTAGCGTTTATCGATGGCGACGGTGAGAATGCGCCCGATCTGGAGCAGGGCTGACTGTTTCTTCAGAGGACCCATGGCTTCCGGCGACTCCGCACAGCCCGCACGCAGAGGGCCGAGGCGACACACTTGTCCGGCCGTTCAAGCTAATCCGCAGTCAGTAGATGCAATGTTCTGCGCAGAATGGAGCTGACTGCGTCGCAGCGGGGGTGCACCACCACGACGAGAACGGTGTCGAGCCGCACTGGGCCGAGCCGGAGCACATCCAGGCGATCCACCGGGAGGAGACTGAGTTTGTGCGCGCGTGGCTCGAACACGCGTGAGACAGCGATCAGCCTAGGAAGTGTTGTATCTAACGAGAAAAGGTTTTTCCACGCGGCAATGGCAACTTGAGATTGTGAGATCCCGTGACGTACGCCAAAGCACCTGGGGCGACCCAGCCGTCCGGCGCCAGGGCCCCCGCCGGTGTTTGTGCGAAACAGCCGGTGCCCCCTATGTCTTCAAAAGGCCCGCGTCGCGCCCATTTGACGAGCACCCCTCCATTTCACCTCAATACATATCCACCCTGGCGTCCGACGTAGCCACCCTGCCCCCGGCACAAGGTTCGTCTCTTGCTCGCCGCCATCACCCCGACTCACCCACCACCCCAGATGCCAGCGTCCCCGCGTCCAAGCGCGGCCGCAAGCGCAACGACAACCTCCCCCCCAACCGCGCCCGCGACGTCCAGCGCGCCTTTCGCGCCCGCCGCACCGCACACCTCCAGGAGCTCGAGCACCGCGTCGAGGTCCTCGAGACCGAAAACTATCGCCTGCGCCAGATGCTCTCGCTCCCGCCGTCTGACCGCCAGCCGCTCGGCCGCGGGCCCACCGGGCGCGACCCTGGCAAGCTGCTGCCCAAGCTTGGCGAGGTACTCGCGGGCTCGCCGCCCGAGCAGTATTCCGACCGAAGCACGCCCTCGCCGCCATTGTCGGGCGTCGCGCACAACCCCGGCTGGGCCGGTCTGCAGGCACCCAACTGGACACCCGGCGGCGAGCACTACATGTCGAATGGGGCCGGCGACGACCAGGTCTCGCGCACCAGCTCGGGCTCGTCCTCGCCATATCCCCATGCCGTCAACTATGACTATGCCAACGGCCGACTCCCTCTCCCCCACTCGCGCTCCGACTCGCTCATGCTCCCACCCAGCGCAACCTCGCCCAGCTTTGGCGGAGCGACGCCCCGCGACGGGATGCTTGGTTTCCACTCGGGCAGTGGATTCGCGTCGCCCGCTCCCAGCGGCGTGAACCCATCGCTCCCACCGCACTCGCACTCGAACGCCACCCTCCTGCTCAATCCACTCCCCGCATCGAACCGTGTGGTGCCCAACTTTTTGTCCTCTGGCTCAGGCTCGCCGACATACATGCCCCGCCGATCGGTCAACGACTTGGGCCCTGGCTTTCCCCAGCGGTCCAATTCCCTTGGCTCCATCGGGATTGGCGGCCCGTACAGCTCGGGTCCAACCAGCGGAGGGCGACTGCAGCTCTCGTCGCCGTCGCCCATCAACTAGCACCCCACTGAAAATGCCCCCCAGCAGAAAGCGTTTCGGCTGGCAGGCACTGTATTCGCTTTCGTCTTTTTTACCTTATTGTTGCGTAATGGAGGTGTATATTATTTCGCATGTCTTACAGTAGTACTCTGCGTCTGGAATGAAAAAGGATTAACCGGTCGTGCTGGACGTGAAACGCGGGGGCGCCGGGCGAGTGCGGGAGGCGCGATCAGCAGGCACGGGCAGTCGCACGGGGCCGACAATAGAGTAGGTTGAAACAAGCCGGCGGAGTGGACGAAATCGGTGCACTCGGAAGAGTCAGCCAATTCAAATCCCGCACTGAAACGTCTTGCCCAATACGGCCATGTGGCGCGCGGGAACATCGATAGGCGGCGAGCAGGTTTGGGCTAGTCTGCTCAGCCAACGAGGGCTAGTCGGCTTTCAGACTGTGGTGCCCCCGCACTCGGCCCGAGCACCGGCAGTGCCTCACCCGGTAGGCGCCGCGTGGCGGTGTGTCACGTGACCCCGGTGACGCTACGTCTGGCCACCACCATGTACCTCGCCGTCATCGCCCTGGTTGCTCAGGGATTCCTATGGTCCCAGTCCCGCTATGCCGATGTAAAGACGACACACTCACCACCCCGCTCGCTCGGCCTGCCCCAGTCTACTGTCTTTCTCACCCGCCCACCAACCACGGACTCCGCGGTCAGACTCTTTACTAATTTATCTTACGTCGGTTCCGACACATACTCGCTCGAAGAGGTTAGCTTCCCTTGTTCGTTCTAGTCCTGTTACTCACCCGTCCTAGTCGTGTGAGCCACTCCGGTTGCCTCCGCAGGAACAATGTGCACACGTGCAGTCCGAATGCGAGCCATCTGACACATTCTTGTCTATTTCCTACCTCGAATCCTATTACTGCTCGTCCCCAGCAGTTCGCCCACTTGCCTTTGTCGGGCTAGTCCTCTGGCTCTTCTTTCTCTTCTCGTTCATCGGTCGGTTCCGTTTCCCGGTCGCCCGACTGCTCTGACTCGTGTGCTCTTACGCTAGGCATATGCGCTTCCGACTTTTTCTGTCCCAATCTCGCTACTATCGCCGACACGCTCGGGCTCAACGAAAACGTCGCTGGCGTCACCTTTCTCGCCTTTGGGAATGGCTCTCCCGACCTGTTCTCCACGTTTTCCGCCATGCGCGCTGGTTCCGGCAGTTTAGCCATCGGCGAACTCTTGGGTGCTGCCTCGTTTATTGTTTCTGTCGTAGCCGGGTCCATGCCTCTAGTTCGGCCGTTTCGCGTCAATCCTGGCTCGTTTGTCCGTGACGTAGGCTTTTTCACACTCGCCGTCGCTTGTATTCTCGCGATCCTGATCGACGGTGAGATACATGCGTGGGAGGCCATCGCCATGGTTAGCCTGTACTTGGTCTACGTCAGCGTCGTCGTCGGTGGAACGTGGTGGGAGAACAGACGGGATCGTCGCGCCCAGCACGAGGCTCTCGTTCGCGGAGAGTACAGCGATGCTCCTGATCAGAATGCGAATGGATTCGAGCCGTACCACGATGATGGTGAGTTTGTGGCTCGTGTCTGATACCGATTTCTCATTGGCTCATAGTGGATGAGCCGGCTCCGGCCCTGTCTCTACCTACCGCTCGTGGACGGGCGCTGTCCAACCCGGTGGCTCCGAGTGATCGCACGGCCATTCCATCAGCCACTCACAAACGCTCCCGACCCTCGCTGCACATCCCGCGCCCGTCTTCTCGCTCCTCGTCCATCTCGCGGTCTTCCCCATTAGCTGCATCTCGATCTCATGTCCACCAGCTTCCGTCCTTTTCGCTTCTGGGCGCCCTCGAATTCCGGACCGTCGTCAACTCGCTCCATAGCGCATCGGCTGCGGAGACCCTCAGTATATTCGATACACCCGTGAGCCCGTATGTAGCTGGCCATTATACGCGCCGGCGTTCGGTTAATCAGGGCCGGATTTCGCCGTCGGCAAGTGTGCACCGTATGCCGGTCGCGACTGCCCCACCGGCACTCGACACCAGCCGGACAGAGGAGCAGCGTGACCCGTGGGACGCCGCGTTTAGCGTGCAACTCAACGAGCGCAATACGCTCGCTCCATCCCCGATAGGCGAGCTCGATCGCGTAAAGTCGCCGGTTCCGTCCATCAACGTGTTCTCGCCTACCAGTCCAAATGGAACCGCTGCGGCGGCACGTCGCAAGCTCTTTGTGCCCGACGATGCGCCCGGACCGGCTCGCTGGAGGACAGTGCTGCGTGATTTGGCGCATACGTTGTTCCCTTCTCTTGTCGGTATTTCTGCACGGCCCTGGCTATGGAAAATTATCGCAGTGTGCTCTGCGCCCGCAATATTTGCCCTGACGTTGACGCTTCCCGTCGTCGTTAACGAAACTGAGGCGGAGGAGGGGACGCTGCAACCTGTGGCCACGCCTGTATTAGAAGCCCAACTTATCGACTATGACGGGTCCGATATGGAGGAAGAGCTACTGCAGGCCCGGATAGAAGCAGAAGAACACGTGCATGATGTGCATTTCAGCAAATGGCTCACCGCGACCCAGTGCGCGTTCTCCCCGGTGTTTTGTGTGTCGGTCTTGTTTGGTAAGCATATTTCGTGTCTCCATTGACTCATCCCCCTCACTCTTCTCGCTCCCCCAGCCGGGCAGAAGCACGTGGCGTGGTACATTTTTGCGGCAGTGTTGTGCGGGATATCGGTTGCGACACTCACTGCCGTGTTTGCCCACGACGGCAAGGACCCGGCGGGGCGGCTCGCGCGTTGCTTTGTTGGGTTTGGCGTCGCCATGGTCTGGATCATGGCCATCGCGGACGAAGTCGTGCAGGTTCTCCAGGTATGCACCCGCCCTGCCTTGTTTCAACCCTGTAAGCTCATGTATGCGCCCACCCCCTCTACTTCCGACTTGAATCTCCGCCCACCGCCCCCGGCAGACGTTTGGCCACATCTTTGGGCTTTCAGACGCAATTATCGGTCTGACCATCTTTGCGATTGGAAACTCGCTCGCTGATTTTGTCGCCAACTTTACTGTCGCGGCGTTTGCGCCCGTCATGGGCGTCTCGGCGTGCTTTGGTGGTCCGATGCTCAATATGCTCCTCGGCATTGGTCTCTCGGGTTCGTACGTGATTTCGCAGACGGGCGAGAGCTACAAGGTGAATCTATCGCCGACCCTGCTCGTCAGCACCATCGGCTTGCTCTGTTTGCTCGTCTCGACCCTCGTGATCGTTCCGCTCAATGATTTCAACCTTACGCGCCGTTGGGGGCTGATGCTCATCGCGGGCTACGTCGTGGTGATGGTCGTGAACGTGATTGTAGAGGTCAAAAAGTCTTCTTGAGTATTAGGGGATTGCATACACGAAAACACTGACACATATACACTGCACTGACAATACCCAGCGCTATCGAATACTACTTATGTTATGTACACATAATAATCAACTGTCGAACGCTGTCCCCCCAAGAAGAACAAAAAAGAACAAGCTAGTTCAAGAAAGACTCGTCTGGCTCGCCTTCTGCGTCTTCATCCGGTTCGCCCTCGGCATCCTCGTCCCCGAGCGCGTCAAGATCGTCGACGGCCGTGAGAGGCGGACCTTCGGACGCATCATCTGTGAGCTCCTCCTTGACGCTCGTCAGCGGGGACCCATCATCGCTCGTAAACGCACGAGTCGGTTCGACCAACATGCCATCAACACCGTTCGCATCTCCAATTTCCGCTTGGGGTGGTGATGGAGCGCGAACTTCTTCGGGGTAGACCAGCCCTGAACCCAAGCTGACGGAGCGCGCTCGTTGCTCTACGGCAGAAGCCTCGGCATCGTCTTCACCATCTGCCTCTGCATCGCTCATGTGCCCGTTTGTGGCGCCGTCCGCAGCACGATCCTTGCTTGGGCTAGCAGGAGGCGAGCCTTCGGGGCTGGACTCGATCCGACGTTTCTTGCGAGCGGGCGACGAACCTCGACGGGATGGTCGACGTACAGGTGGTGATGGCGGCGACTCTTGTGCCTTGTTACCCCTGGAAAGTCGTCCGCGTGGCCGGCGGGCCGGCGTCGCTTGCTCGGGTCGTAGTTGTTGCATCGAGCGTGAGCGCAGGTGGCGAAGCGGAATGGGTGTGTCGTCTGGCAAGTCCCGGTGTCCTATTCCGAGATGACTCTGCATCGATGCCTTGCGGTTCAACACGGTCGATGCGAGGTTCGTGGATCGCAGTGTGCGCCGCTCGGGGGTATCGAATCGGCCGTTCAGAGTCGACTGTCGCGATCCCGAACGGCGGGTCATCACATGTGTCACTGGTTGGTCCTCCTCTCCACCTTCCTCTCCTGCCTCGTCTTCTGATGGGTGGGATGTGTGTATGCGCGGACGACCTCGAGAGCGAGGCACAGACGCGGCCACAGAAATGGTGGGTGCCGCCGAGTCTTCGCTTCCGTCCGACTGGGGCTCGTCATCGCTTTCGGACCGCTCCGCCATGTCCTCGGCGCCGAGTGCCAATGGGTTGGCCTGGGACTGTGGAGGTCCCACTGGTGCGCGACTGAGCCGGTACGGAACCCACTTGAGCCGATCAGGCTTCAACCGCAAATGACCTTTTCGCTCCCAGTTTGCGACGTATCCTTCCACATCCACAGGGTTCCAGCGGATAGAGTATTTTCGTGGGAGGACGACTGGAGGTGAAGGCTCGTGTCCGTGTGCCTGCTGACCCTGCTTTTGTTTTTCCGACGGCCTTCCTGGCGGTCTACCAGGTCGACCTCGGGCACGAGGGCGTGGTGTGGCAGCAGACTGGCCGTCGACGGAGGTTCCTGGCCCGGTGATGAGGTTATTCTCGCGAAGTGTCTCGTATACATCCTCAGGGGTGATAGAAGTCGCGGCGCTAATATCTGGTTATGCCAAGATGTGAGCATGTGGGTTGCGGAGAGGCAAAAGGAAAAGGGTGGCGAGGCGCCACAGGACAAAAGAGATCATCATCAAGACCATCACGGAACCCGCAGCTATCGCGCATCGACAGATCCGTGCAAGATGGGGTCTTTACGACAACGATGCAGAGAATAGAAACGAAAGGAAGAGGCACGGATACCCCAGTCCGGAAGATGGCCCCAACTCACCTCGAATCCGTACCCTTCCCTTCGCACGCCGCAGAAATAGCATGATCGTCAGCTTCCAGTAATTTTTGTAGCTGAGCGCTCCCAGAGCCGATAATGGGCGCTCGGGCGTGCCGGTCCGTCCTTCTTTCTGTGATAACAGGTAGCCTGACAAAAAAGGTGTCAGTGACCCGAGCTCAACCACAACGTCTGATAGAAAAAACGAGGGACGACTCAAGGGTCCCAAAATGTATGATCGAAAGCAAAAGGTCTCCTGATCGAGAGAACGTGATAGAAAACAAGCTTAGGAAGACTCTAGCCGAGATCCTCTCGCCCGTGATGTCCCTCAATCCAACCAAAATTGCCGAGTAAAACCGCAAGAGCCGGAGCTACACCATGAGAATAAGAGAGCACCCCAAAACTCGCTGGACGGCAACTAAAGCACGCGACTTTAGCCATGGACCGGTCCAACCCGCCATTGGTCGGCCACAAGGAAATTAGGCGAGTGATGGGAACAGCCCGTGATTAGAACCACATCCACAAAGGTGGTGAGCCGAATCAGCTCTAGCATTGTTTCAAGAGGTGCACCTCGATACACCCCAACGTAAAATGTCGAGGCGGCAAAGAAAAAAGGCCAAAATCAAAGAACGACTCACTGAAATCAATCAGCAGATTGCCCCATCCCTGACGCTGCCTTACCGGCAAGGTCATGATACAACTAACGTTGTAGTCCTTTGGGCTCATTTTCTCCTTGCTGAAATACCCAACAAAGCGTGCGCCGTCGTCATCAACTTCGGTCATGACGTAAAACAGAAACGGCTCGACGTCGTAAAAGAGAGACTTGTGGTCGAGGAACATCTTGGAAAGAAGGCAGAGGTTTTGGCAGTAGATCTGGATCGAAGATTGGCCGGGTATTTGAACTAGAGTAGGCGAGAAACACGCACCTTGTTTTTCCTACCGTCCACCTCGAATACTGAAACTGCGCCATCACGATAAATCTCGTCCCCAGGCGGGCAGCGCATCTTGCACTTCATCTGTATGGCACAATTGTCAGTCTTTAGTGAATGGAAAAGTCGTGGATTAAATGAAAACGTTTGAGAGAAGTACAACCATTCCACCAGTCTTACGACTCTCTGCAGGCGCGCCAAACTCTCCAGTTTTGTCACGCCACTCACCTTGTGCCTCTCGGCCCCAAATCCGCTTCGCATATACTTTAAACAATACTCGCACATCCACAAGCGCCCCTCTGGAATTTGCGAAAACTCCTCGGGAAATGGCGCATCGTACCAAGTATCGATCTCGAATTGCCCAAATCTAATTGTCTTGATACGTAACCCTTCGTTGGCTCCTGCACCTCGATTAGCGTTGTTGGGAGCGAGCCCGCCGGGTGTGGATATAGTAGGTGTGCTAGGTGGAGGCGAGCCTGTACGGAGGTGCGCAAGGGAAGGAGCAGAACGAAGCGATCGGGTGGGGACGTATCCTGGGAGCTGGTACGTCGAAGAAGATCCAGCAGCAGCTCGAGGTGTGGTAGGTGTGGCGTTTGAGAAATAATTAAACGGTTGAGGGGCTATAACCACCTTGTTCGTTCGTACCTATCCGCCACATTGTAAGCTGTCTGGGGCAAACTATCGAGTCACACTAACCTCTGCACTAGCCCGACTCGCCTCGAACCGATCCTTGTCATCCTTTCCAACAGTTGTTTTACTTGTATCGGCCTGTTTACTATCCAAGACTCCACCAAATGCGTCGTTGCCCTCCGAGGCGTCACCTTCATCCTTGGTCCCCACCCTAACTTTGGTTCCCGAACCTTCCGCGTCAGATTTGGACGTAAGGCGAATCCGTACTTTGAGCGGGCGAGGAGCCGAGGGCGCTTGTGTCGTATTGCGTTTGAACCGGAGGGTGGTAGCAGATGTTCGATGTGCCTGAGGCGAGGATGTGGGAATTGTTGGGGAAGACGGCGGCGCTGCTTGAGGGGATGAAGGCGCAGACTGTTGTTCGGCAGGCTGTGGGACAGGTGGAGATGCAGGCCTAGGTGATTGGGCGTTTAAATCAGGTATTGGCCCAGATACTGGCGAATGCGCGTCCGTCTCTGGTGTAAGGATAGGAAACGGCACTCCACGGGATTTGGCAGCTTTCCCCTTTCCTTTGCCCGTCCCGTTTACCGTTGGCGTTGGATCTTCCGGTTCGACAGCCGGTGACTGAGATTTCGCAGACTCGGTCATCGTCGCTGCGGTGGATTTGCGGCGGGGTTTGGGATGTTTGGCAGGCTTGGTGGTGGCTGGGGGGAGTTTGGATGTTGAAGGGGCCGAGGACACGCAGAGCGGACAGGACCATGTTCCTCTTGGTGGACGATGAAGTGGAGGGGTAAGACAGGTACAATGCCACCCGCGATCGCACATGTCGCAGAACAACATCTTGGACTTGAGAGAGATGGATCAACAAAAACATCTGATGAGAAACCAACGCGACTCACATCGTCACCTTTCTCCTTGCAGATCTCACACTCCTTGCACTCTTGGCAGCGCCATTCATACTGGCGAATGACATCTGCGAGTTGGGGAATCTTGATGCAGGTTGGGTGGCCACTGCGGCCGCACGAGGTGCAAGAGACCATAGGCTCTGCAACACCGTACTTGTTCTTCTGATCGTCGCCCTGGCAGAACGAACACTCGGGTTCAGGAACAAGTTTTTGGACTCGGCTTTTCTTGCGCGGACGCTTTGCCGTGGTGGGCTTTGGTTGTATATACGAAAGCGGGGGCGTGGGAGGGAGTTGGGGGGCCTGCAGCTGTTGTTCCTCGAGCGGGGGAGGCGGAGGAATGTCGCTAAAAGTAGAAAAGAGGGAATATTGGTGTTCTGGGACGCTATGAGGCTGCTGCAGAATGAAAGGGTGGGAAGGAGCTTCGGGGTGCGGGTACTGTTGTTGTCGTCGCGGGTGGCAGCAAGTGGATGAGTGGCGAGAACCAAACACGGAGACGCTGCTTACCGCATAGGGATCTGGAGCGTGCCCATCGGCGTGGGGGGCGACTCCGTTGGGCAGAATGCCTTCGGAGCCGTTGAGCAACGCAGGGTCGATTGGGATGTAGTCAGCAATGGGGATAGGGGATCCGTCCGTGCCGACACAGTGGGTGTCCGCAACGGCGTACTCAGTGTACAAGGGGGAATGTGCTGCTGGAAGCGGCAGCGACATTGCTCATCGAGCTCGCCGACACCAGCCTCTCCGCCGTTAGTCACGCCGCAACATGCACACACATGCCTAAACACGCTTCAGCACAGCCACAACTAACCACCCCC
>WSTG01000954.1:0-12470 GCA_019616325.1 Ceratobasidium sp. 394
TAAGCATAAGAATGATGGTTGACAAGGGTCCCATTAGTCATGGTAGTTTTTTACGATCAATTTTGTGGAGCACTGTAACCCGAGCTATACTTACATAAGTTCTACACGTGACCTTGTTGTTACTGCGGACTGCGTAAGGGGATGATTTGCTGCAGCCATGCGGTATATAAGAAGGAGGTAGGCTAACTGAGGCCCTCAGTTAGCCTTATCTTGTCCACCACACCGAGACTGACTAGTATATAGTATACACAATCAATAAATACACAATAAATACAAGATACCACAGACAGTAAACTGAACAGCGAGCCACCATTAGTCACCAGATCAGGAAACTAGCGGGTCATAACAGTGTGGGTGAAACTGGTGATCAAGCTAGATGCATTTCTGAACAACGGGAAGACCAGAGTTGGTGGTTTGTGGGAGGTTGAACCGCCACAGCCGGGCAATCAGGGCAATCAGGGGCAGGAATATCATCACCTGGTCCCTGAATGCATATTGGCCAAGGCTCCCACCACCAGAGGTGTTGACCTAGACTACCTTGAGGAACATCACGACGTGACCAGGCTCATTCCCACCCTCTGTTCATTCATCCAGAAGGAACGCCCACACTCTCGACATATCCAACTCCCCCCCAATCCCCAGTTCAACATCTGGTCGTGTGCTCAACTTTTCCATGCCCCCCCACCGTTTAAACCGTCTGAAGGGCCTAAAATCAACGTGATACATGCACAACCTGAGAAAATTGATTGCTACCAACATGTCAGTCGGCCAGCGCGCTTTGACACCGTCATGATCCTGACAGATCCGACACGGCACGGCGTACATTGTAAGTGACTCGGAGTCTCTCTGATCAATAATACTCACTAACGTTTTTCCCTAGGCTGTTGAGTTGGGCAGGTGCGCGTCATTTTCGAATTAGCGTCCAACCTACAACACGTATGCAAAGGCCCACTTGCTTACGTTGAAATGTTCAATCCGATGAGTAGTAAACCCACGCCAAAAACTGGTCTATTCACTGTCACGCGTTCTCTCGACAGTGTAGGCCTTCGCGTATGCATGGCAGTACCCCTCTCATCCATTTGTATGACCTGCCATCTTGCCCCAAGATACAGCGTATTCTGGGAACAAATTATTCTCCACTCTGACCTTCTCCAGCTCTGCCATACATTTTTCTTCAATATCTTCGCTTCCTACTTCCTTTACGAGCTTGCCCGCCATTGGTCCCAAGATGGCAGGAGTGGGCAGCGCTACCAGGTATGTGCTTCATTAGACACAGTGGTAAGTGGCTAACACTGATATAAGTGAGCGGGAATGGAGTCCCACAGTGGGTGAGCATAGTTATGGTGCTCTCACCGCATTTGACTCCGTATAGAGGGAGCGGTGCAGACAACATGAGTCTTTTAGATCTAGCTATCACGAACTTACCCAATTTAACACTATTTGACCAGACCTGTACCATATATCCATTTGACAACAAGACCACATTCAATACACTGGCCCTAATTCAAGTGGACGCCTTGTGAGTTCGTAATTATTACGCACAAGATACGTACATTACTGAGCGTGCTCTCTCACGACCATTATTTTGTGATGCTGCTCACTCGACCTTCCATGCAAACCAGACGGCATGCACCAACCATAGTAGCACTCATATTTCTTGTTCCTTTTGCCTATCATTATTCATTTTTGCATTCTCTTACATCCTTTGCATTCTCTCACATTTGAACCACACTAATCCTTGAGCCATGTGTGCTATTCATTGTAACCTTATGCGCATATAATCTTATTCGTATGTATTTGCATTTTGTAGCCAACCATTTGCCCCCTCAACTGTCGTGTGAGTCGCAATATAAAACCCGGTCTTATATTTGTCATTTGCATTTGTGTCGTCAATCAGGCGTTTGTTGTGGTGGGACCCTTGGCAATCACCCAGGTACAGTGTGCCAAATCTTCTGATGACAACCACACTCAAGGTCAAGTTCAGCATGCTCCCACCAGCCACCTGCTACTACCCCCACCAGAGTTAGGACTTGAATTCCCTACCAAAAACATGTGGTCATGTGCCATTTCATACCCACATGACCTCTACATGTTCCCCTGATTGCATCACCATGAACTAGAGATGTCACACTGGAATTCCCACATGTTCCCGCACCGGAATTGCACGGCAAATCTGAATCCGTTGAAAAAACTGCATATATGCGCGGAAAGCGCTCAGCAGTGCGAATACACGCATATAGGCAGTTTTTTCAACGGATTCGGATTTGCTGTGCAATTTCATGCCGGAACATGCGGGAAGTTCTGGCGTTACATCACTACCGCGAACTAGTTGGAGTGTGCGGACAGGAGTTGAATGGCAACTAGGTAAGTTTTACATACCTGGTTTTGCTCTTCGGCTCCAACATCACTTGCTTATCCCCCATTCACTACCTCTGCAGTGCGACGAGTTCAACGGCAATAAGCAATACCACAGCTCTTGAGAGCGTCTTGGAAGCAGAGGCCTCCAGGTGAGCATCCACACAGGTTTTTCTGGCGTCGCTCTGGATTCGTGTCCTGATTTTCTTGTTTGCTGACTAGGCTTCTATGAGGACTGGGACCATCAACCACATTTTTGCTGTCTAGGCCCACTCTTTACACTACTATTTAGCAGCTCAATATCCTCACCATTTTATCTTGCTCTCCTGACATGTCGACTGTATGGTCCCAGCTTTGGAACATGAGGTGCCCAATGGCAGGAATACTGTGTGGAATCATAGCCTGCCTACCTTTCTGGATCTTGCTAATTTGGTATGTGGTCGTATTAATGTTGCTTCTATGCAATACAGTACCTCACAAAACTGATTGTAAAAACCATTGTCACAGCTTGCCGGCCTCCTGCAGAGCCTGTTCAATGCTTACATAAGCCATCATCTTAGTCCAGTATAGCTGTGCTTCTCAGCTATAACTTGCAATTTGTTTGGTTCTGTTTGCTTCTGTATCCATGGAGATATGGTCTGGGAAGTGCAGGTGTTTTTATGATCAGTTTTGTTGCATGATGACCAAGAAGAATCAATCAAGTCACCTAAGGACCAACAACAAATGAAAGGTCAGCTGAGCAATACCAGCGTGACCATTGGTGGCCATCATGTACACTGCGGAAATCATGTCCATGTCACTGAGCTGGTCAGGGAGTTATGGTGTGGCCAATGACATGGGTTGCAAAATTCAATTCTTGGCATATGGTGTTTGAGGACACCGGTCCATGTGAATGGTTCCACTTCCCAGAAGGGCATTGAAGTGATCTGATTCCAGCTGTGGGCATATCTAAGTTGTGCTGCACTTATTTTGGGTTCAACTCCACACATGCATATTCTTGGAGTGGCTGCAGAAACCAGTGATGCTGGTCCTTCCTGGGACAAGGCAAAGCATGGCACACAAGAACAGCTCTGCTGGATAGAGGAGCCCAGGATGCTCATCCACATGTGGTTTGAAGTCATTTGGTGAGTTGGATCATAACCAAATGTTTCAACAAAATGTGGCTGCACAAATTGTTGCCCATCCCCTCCATGTTATGTGTAATGCACAGTGATTGAGGCCTCCATTTTGGGGTACTAAAAGCTTGGCAAGCATGAGACACTTCAAGGAGCACAGCATGATAAACTCAAGATGATTCTTGTGGTTCAGCGAGAGATATCTGGAATATGGCCAGCATGGTGGAAAAATCATCAGAGGTGTTGCAGTCACTTGAAATTTTAGCAATGATCCAACTCACAAAATGACTTCAAACCACATGTGGATGAGCATCCTGGGCTCCTCTATCCAGCAGAGCTGTTCTTGTGTGCCATGCTTTGCCTTGTCCCAGGAAGGACCAGCATCACTGGTTTCTGCAGCCACTCCAAGAATATGCATGTGTGGAATTGAACCCAAAATAAGTGCAGCACAACTTAGATATGCCCACAGCTGGAATCAGATCACTTCAATGCCCTTCTGGGAAGTGGAACCATTCACATGGACCGGTGTCCTCAAACACCATATGCCAAGAATTGAATTTTGCAACCCATGTCATTGGCCACACCATAACTCCCTGACCAGCTCAGTGACATGGACATGATTTCCGCAGTGTACATGATGGCCACCAATGGTCACGCTGGTATTGCTCAGCTGACCTTTCATTTGTTGTTGGTCCTTAGGTGACTTGATTGATTCTTCTTGGTCATCATGCAACAAAACTGATCATAAAAACACCTGCACTTCCCAGACCATATCTCCATGGATACAGAAGCAAACAGAACCAAACAAATTGCAAGTTATAGCTGAGAAGCACAGCTATACTGGACTAAGATGATGGCTTATGTAAGCATTGAACAGGCTCTGCAGGAGGCTGGCAAGCTGTGACAATGGTTTTTGCAATCAGTTTTGTGAGGTACTGTATTGACTGACAAGTTCAGACTGTGAACAAGGTGGCATGACAGGGTGCTAATTTACCCAATCTAAACTCTGTTCATCTTTTTTCCACCTGCAGAGATGTTTTGGAACTCACGTTTCTCCAGCGTATCGAACAGAAGCAAATCGAGCACGAACGCCAGTGCGTGCAACAGCACAAGATGTTCAAGGAGTAAATGCATATGCTCAAGCATTGTCAGGCTCTCAAAGAGCAGAAGCTAATGGGCAGCCCGGCTGTTGGAGGAGGTCCTATCAACCCTGTGCTCTTGCTCATAGGTGGTGGTGCTCTGCAACACCATCCCGCCATGTCTGCTCCCACCACACCCCCCTGCCCAAACAGCGTCCTCCAGCCCCTGTTTGGCACCCATGCGACACACGACCACGACATTGCCAGTGTACTATCTCATGGGCTTGCGCCTGGTAGTCAACTTAGCAATGGCTCCCTGTTCAGCTGAGTCAGCTTTGGAACACCTCAAAGCATGTTTCATAGTCCAGCCAACACAACCAAGAAGCGCAAGTTCGTTAACTACGCCGACGACACCAAGTACACAACTTATTCCCCCGACTCTTCGGCCACCCACACACATACGGTTGCCATGCCTAGCATATCTCAGTTTGGCTTGCATACTCACATGGCTGGTGCTGAGAGCATGCCTGGATCGAGGCGCGGCTCTGGGAACCATGGGAATTTGCCTGGCATCAACTTGCAGGGCATGTCTATTCGTGATGGAGGCAGTGCTGTATCAGCCGTTCAGGCAGGACAGAGTGGTAACTTGAAGAATGGTTCAGGTGGGATGTTTGGACCTGCCACAGCTCAACCGACCAAGGGCTTCAATCCTGGCTTCTTGTTGGACGAAGAGCTCAGCAAAGAGCTTTCTCATGACCTGCACAGTAAGTTTTGCCTTGTTGCTTGTTGTCCTGTGCTGATGTGTCACTAGAATTGGTCAATTTCTTGTCTCTATCTTCAGAAGACAACAAGACAATGTTACGATCAGACTCGTACTCAAAATTGTCTGTGTTGAGTGCTGCACTTGATCTCACCCCTCTTTCTCAAACCCCTCTGCACATCCCTTGTCTCAATGGACACTTGGACCCCACTCTCAAGTCGTCCGAGTGGCCCCAATTTTCCGGCGCGCCTCGTCCAAGCAATGTTGAAGTGCAGCCTTGCATGCGCAATGCCACAAACCCCGGACCTATTGGTGGGTCAAGGCCCTCGTCAGGCATGGGCCGCAACTCATCAAGTCCTACGGGCATCCCGGAGAGTGGTGCTATCCTCAACCCCTCATTGAAGAGTGTCCCCACTACCCCGATGTCTGTGTGTCAGAGTGCCGGCAATCTGTCTGTCAAACTGGTGGGGTTGACAGGCAGCGATGTGGCCTCTTTTGCTCAGGAGCAGAATGGCCTAGCGTTCAACATGAACTGTCTGTCGGGAGCGTATGACACTCCTGTCAGGTTCAACTCTGTTGGCAACAAGGAGAATGTGAGTTTATCTGCTTGTTTGCTACAATTTTACTAATAAGAGGTCCCATAGTTTGTCGGCAATATCAACAGCGAGATGGCCAGTGCACTGACTTTCACACCTTACGACTATGAGTCTGGCGTGCGCAACAGCGTGCAGAGTGGTTCTACAGATCTCTATCAGCACAACGGCTCTCATTATGGTCTCACTCTCAGCAACAGTTGGTTCATGTCCCAAGAAAACAACAAGATGGGAGGGCTGCATGGTACCAAGCACAAATGCAGGGATATTGACGGGAATGTGAGTTGCGTCACTACGTTTGCATTCAAACAGCATGCTGAATCTCTTGCTAGTCAACCAGTTCTCAGGGACGTGTTTGGAAGAACCTCTAAAGGGGATATCAGCCTTGTGCAAGGACCAATATGGCTGTCGCTATCTGCAAAAGAAGCTGGAGGAAGATGTGCTGGAAAATTGTGATGTCATTTTTTACAAGACGGTTAGTCTCTTTGCTGAACTAATGGTTGGTAAGTAACTGTGCCTATGTTGGGGAACAGACACTCTCACTGTCATTCCTAGACCCTTTCGGCAACTACCTGTGCCAAAAAATCTTTGAATATTTGACCGACGAGCAGCGCAACATGATTTGTGATTGCATCGCGCATGATTTGGTCAGACTTTCATTGAACATACACAGTACACGGGTCATGCAAAAAATGATTCATTTTTTGTCAATGCAACGCCAGGTACGTAGCTGTAAATTCCTGGAGAGCTTGCTGCTTAATTTGGTTGATTGTGTTCCTGGGGTTGGTAGGTTAATCCATCCTCTTATGATATTCAGATCTGTTCCATCATTATGGCGCTCAGCATGCACATTGTAACGCTGATTAAAGACTTGCATGGGAACCATGTCGTCCAGAAGTGCCTTACTTATTTAACTCCAGAGGACGACCAGGTGCGCCCTTTCATCAAACCGCGTGTATGTTGCTGATAATATCTAATCTCCTAGTTTATTTATAATGCAATTGTGGCAGATTGCGTTGGAGTTGTGACCCATTGCCATGGATGCTGCATTATTCAGCATTGCATCAACCATGGAACTGATCCGCAGCACATTCAGCTCACCACAGAAGTTATTTTCAACGCATTGACCCTAGTCCAAGACCCATATGGAAATTACGTGCATCTCTCAAGTACCGTATTCTCTCGAACGTAACCTGACACCCGTCCCAGGTTGTGCAGTACATCCTCAGCTCAAACAACAACTGCGTTTGCGATGCATTGATTGGACAGTTTCTTGGGAATGTATGCACCCTTTCTGTGCAAAAATTTAGTTCAAACATGATTGAAAAGGTATGTCTCTGTTGCATTTACTTCATTTCCTAATATTTAATGGATCACGTCCCGCTATAGTGCATCTGAGTAGCCACACAGGGCACATGTGAAATGTTAATTGAAGAATTCCTTGACCATGATTGCCTTGAGGAGCTACTATGTAACTCATATGGGAATTATTGCATACAGGTAAGCTTCTTTTAGCATTTCTTGTTCAAACAGAAATACTCATGTACACTCAGACTGCTCTTGATTACGCCACGCCAATTCAACACACTCTTCTTGTTTGGCGTATTTGGCCCCTACTTCCATTCCTTGAGAACACCCCCTGTGGCAAGTGCATCTGAAACAGGCTCCAACACAAGCAGATGGGGAGTTATCACCCACAATGTGGGGATCACAGCCCTGATGCTATGCTCGTGGACTCTAATCATCACAATGGTAACGATATGGGCAAACCGCGCACTCCACAACCCCTTTTCTACCACAGCCCTCTCAGCAGCACATATCACAACTCCATTTTGCATAGTGTGCCCGTGCAGATGCGCCTCAACCTGTAGTGGTGGTCAATCCATTATTATAGTCCTCGCGTGGAATGTGCTGTTGTCGAACCTCCCTACTTCGGTGTTTGTTAATATTGTCCTTCTATCCTGTCCAAATTTTCGCTCGCATGATTTCATTTCCCTGCCCGCCCACTGTAAATTCCTTGTTTGCTACTTTGAATTCATAACACCATATGATATCAACGCATTCGTGACCTTGCAGTAACTGGCGGCGGCACGCACGTGATCTTGATTTTTTCTGGGATACATGCACGTGATCTCGACACTCCTGTCTTGATCCTCATTTTCCTTTGATACCACACTGCCCAGCAACCAGCCCAGCCCACTACAACTAGGACACGCATAGGTGAATACTAGCATTCATCATGACTACCTGCACTAAGGTAGCTAATTGCATCCAGGCCCATGCCCAGACCAACGATGGAATTCAGCTTTCCCTGGCAGGCAGTCCTGGCTCCTCATTGGTATGTTGTTTCCCGTGTTGTTGTTTGCGTACTTACGCCAGGCACCATTGCAGAGCAGATGAACAACCTCGACCAAGCGCTTGCGGCATACGGACACACCATTCGCCACAACCCCCATTTGATTGTTGGTCTCATTGACCAACATCAATATCTGGTTCCAAATCAGTCATGTGTACGAGTGGATGAAAGATGTGAGTCAAATCATGTCGCTGTTGCCGCCATGCCTAACTCGTCCTAGTACAATGCTGCCAAAGAGACATACAAGCGCATGCTCAAGGACAGCCCCAATCATGCCAAGGTCTTGCAGCAGCTCAGTTGGCTCTATTGCCAGGTCGGGGCATCTTTTGGCAACCAGGAAACTGCCATCATGTTAATCACAAAGAGTCTTGAGTCGGGTACGTCTATTCTTGTCTTGGCACCACATGTTCTAATTCTCGTATAGATCCTAGCAACACCCAGAGCTGGTATTTCCTTGTAGTGATGTAACGCTGGAACTTCCTGCGTGTTCCGGTGTGAAATTGCACGGCGAATCTGAATCTGTTGAAAAAACTGCATATATGCGCAGAAAGCGCCCAGCAGCGCGAATACACACATATATGCAGTTTTTTCAACTGATTCGGATTCGCTGTGCAATTCCGGTGCGGGAACACACGGGAATTCTGGCATGACATCTCTATTTCCTTGGTCGCACATACATGGCCAGCCAGAAATATCAAAAGGCTTATGAGTCATATCAACACGCGGTGTACTGCGATGGTCGCAACCCGACATTTTGGTGCAGCATCGGCATTCTCTATTACAACATTAACCAATTCCGCGACACCCCTCGATGCCTATTCACACGCTATCCGCATAAACCTGTACATCTCCAAAGTCTGGTTCAACCTCGCTTCACTTTACAAGAGCTGCAACAACCAGATCTCAGATGCGATCGATGCGTATGCTCATGCTGCGGAACTCGACCCGGGCAACCCTCATATTACCCAGCGCCTCAACTTGCTTTAGAATGTCTAGGCTAATGGTGGCACCCTGCCTGCCACACCTGGTCCCTAAGACATCTATCCGACGGTGTATGTTGGCAATGGCCCCTTCAACCCAATGCACGGGGGCAACTCAAACATTGGCCCACCACCTCTGCTCACTGGCGGCACTGCTGGCGCCATTGGCAGCGCTCCTGGCCAGTCACATCCCCCTCGACCCAACTCGCGCAGACCCAACGGTCTGCCAGGACCCATTCGCGAGCTTCCCGCCCTCACCATTTGTGCGCCCAATGGCCGTCCAGGATCCCCTCCATTCCGTGCACCTCCACCAGTCCAACTCAACGAGTGCTCTAGCCATGGGTTGAGCAACCAGCTCACGCCAATGGACATGGATCACGCTCCACCTGCCCCATCATCTCTGCTCCTCGTCCATCCCCAGTTGCACCTGGGTGCCAATCAAACGCAATTGCCACCTCCCCTAGCTTGTCTGGCGCTGCTGGGTCATCGTTTGCCGAGGTCAATTGCTGTACTCTCAGTCCCTTGCCATGCGGGCTGCCTCCCAACTCGTGCACTACACGCCTCAGCCAAAACAATTTTGCACCACCGCAGGGGTACAATGGCTATCCTGGCAGTGATACAGCCTGGGAGCACGAAAAGGCTTGTGAGGCGCAGGGTCGTGAAACTGACCAAGACAGCCAAAACAGTCGGCAGAGGCAGCCCAGTGCAGCTGAGCGCGTCAAGTTCGGACCAATTTTACCTGCATGGAGGCCCATCCTCTCCCATAACACCTCTTCCCACTCGTTATGATCCTTGTCATGGCTCGCCGGTTGCCCTATCCTCCACCACCTGCTCCTGGGGCTGCACCCTATGGAGCTTATTGGGATCGTGATTGTGAGCGGGGTGGTCCATTAAAAGCACCATCACATCAGCACTCCAGCTCATGATGCCCCTACCCCCTCCAACTTGCAGCATTATGATCCCCAGATGGACTCTGATCAGGAACCCCCTAGGCATGAGTACTGGTCAGAGGAACAGGGTCATGCACCTGCACCACATCCTGCAGAAGCCGACCGATACAGTGCGACTCCAGATGGTCCACGCCGTGGCCATTGTGGACCAGAACCAATCCCAGATCAGAGAGCCCGCATCCTGCCCCAAGGGAACATTGCATGCCCCAAGGGTAGAGGTTCTTCCTTCAAAAAATATTCTGTGTTGTACTCGTGCGCCCTGTGAGCCGGTTCCCAAGAACAAGAAGGAGTGGAAGCCCCTTGTGAAATGTGGTGCACATGACAATAGTGCTGCTCCTCAGGAGCGTGAGATGTCTGCTCCCATTCCCCACACCACGCCAGGTCCCAGCACTGGTCCGCAACAACATTCAACTTTCAAGGTTATGCTTGGAGTCAGGCTCGCTTCCGCCACTATGTGCATACCCTCTTGCTGTCCCAGCCACCCTCGTTCCCAACGCCCTTTGTTTTTCTTGCCTCGAGTGCCTTGACATCATGTCATCATCCACCTCCGTCACTGCCTTGTATGGTGTCCAGATCTGAAATCTCTGTGTCTTCCGTATTCTATGCCTGCAACCGACCACTGATACATTCAACGCTCGCCAAACAGTCCTGTTCCACCCAATCTTGTCTCTGGATCCAAAACCCTCAGCCATTGCGTTGACTATCAATGTTATGACCCACTAGTTCCCTGATCTAGTGGCTAACGGTGGCTCGCTGTTCTGTTTACTATCTGTGGTGTTTCTGTATTTATTGTGTGTTTATTTAAAGTCTATATTATATACTAGTTGGTCTTGGTGTGGTGGACAAGATAAGGCTAAGTGAGGGCCTCAGTTCACCTTACTCCTACTTATATACCCTTGTGGGCGTGAGTCATTCTAATCCGCAGTCCGCAGTAATAACAAAGTCACGTGCAGTGTCGATGGCCTATTAGGCGTCACCAAGACGGTCACGTGTGTTTATTATTTGTCAGGTGTACTAGCACCTCAGATATTTGCGGCTCCGAATCTTATAGGAGCCGCACTAGGTCCAAGGGTCATGTGACTTTGCTGACTAACTTGCACCTCGCACTTGCATTACATGGAGAGAGTTACCTGGTGCAAGTTACGTAAGCAGGCTAGCCACGATAAGTGCTGAAGTCATGTGACTCACACCTTGCACTTGCAGTACATGGAGAGAATTACTTGGTGCGAGTTACGTAAGCGGGCTAGCCATGATAAGCGCTGGAGTCATGTGACTTAAGAATTGTCCCGGATGACTCCGAAAGGAATACCATAATTACATAATTAAATCAACTTAGTCGATTTCGTCAGTTCTTCCTTTTGGTACGTCCTTGGACGTCATGCATGTGGGTCATGACAATCAATTCATTTTTCCAACCCATGCCACCGCCCAGCAGCGCATGCCCACACCCTCTACTACATACCCTGTAGCTGACCCGCCATTACAGCAGCGTCTTTTGTGGCGGGCTTCTCTGGGTGGCTCATGACGCCAGTGTGACATGCGATCGGCCTTTGTCTTGTGGTTAATTGCTCCCTATTTATTGACCCTGCCCGGAATCATTGTATTCTTCTTCCTGCTGTTGCCACCTTTGTATTTGGTGCGGCCTCGTGGCTAATTTTCTCTTGGTCCTGCCTATTTATCTCAGCCTCGTTCTCTTTCTCCCCACTCCTCTGGTCTCGGCTTTCCACTTGGGTCGGCACAATGCTTGCCGCAATATCATACAGTGAAATTGCCTGTGGTTTGCATGAACACGACCTTGACCAACTTTCCATCGATCCCGATCGTAATTATTCTTATTATTTTGACTCTCCTATTATCGTTCCCGCCACTGAAATGCACGATCTCGACTACTTTCCATCAGGAAAACCAAGATATGCTACAGTAGCCTGGTTTGGGCAATATTAGCTACATTGTCTTATGTAGCACTACATAGCACTACATATTTTCCCTAATTTTTTCCTGTCAGAGTCCCAGCTAAACTGTTTTACATATTCAGGTATCAACTATGTACTACTACGTACTACTACATGAAAACTAGGATGTTACATAGCTGGTACATACTCGGTGATGATACAGCTGGATCAAAAAGCGTCACGTCTAGGAAATTGTTTTGGCTATTTCTCCATCATTTCAAATCCAATTTCAGTTTTGATTACAGATTTAGTAATGTGGCAGTGCCAGCTACCTGCCTACCAATTTTGCGAAATTTGAAATTCAGGGTCCTGACATCATCAATTCAGTTG
>WSTG01000955.1:0-12469 GCA_019616325.1 Ceratobasidium sp. 394
CTAGAGCCACCTAAACGCTCGTCAAGGCACACTCGGATGACTCATCACCATCAGCAATCGCTTATGTAAAACTAAGGCTTCTCGTGCTCTGAGCCACCACCACAGTCCGTTACAGACATCCACTCGACATTCACGCCAAACACTCTGCACAAGTGACCTCTGTACCTCTGTCGAAAATATCAACATGCTCACGACTCTTGAGCCCCCAAGTGACGGCGTCCCTCCCTCGCCCTCGCTGTCGTTGGCCAGCTTTGACTCCGATTCCGATGTGTCTGCCGAGCAAACTCGTGCGAGATCTAGCCACACGTAAGCTATCTTCTCCGTTTCATCCAAACACGCGGTTCTAAACCTTTTTAGTTCGCCACCTTTGCCCATAACCTTCGTAAATGTGCTTAATCGCGAGGCAGATCGTGTCGCGAGCCCTTTCGTGTCTCCCGATGCACCCGAAGACCTTACTACCATCGCGCAACTACAGCACATGATCCAACATGAATTTTCTCTTATCAGGAATGAATTAGCTGCGCAACGTCCCACCCCACCGGCGCCACAGCCAACTGTTTCGGTTCCAGAGACGGCGTTTGCCGATACTCTCCGCGCTGAACTCGCGCTTCAGATGGCTAAAGTCTCGGTGTTAGAGGAAGAGGTTCGAAAGCTGCGGGGAGAAAAGGAAGCGCTGCGCACAGAGTTGGAACGGGTATCGAATGCTCAACCGCTGCGTGCCGAGCTGGATGCCGCGAACGCTGAGAAGCAGCGGCTTTATGTCGAACGGCAAGGGTTATGGGATGAAAGGGCTGATCTATGGAGGTAAGAGCGTACAAACTACGATGATTAGCGCTGACAGCTTTAGCGTTCTAGGGAGAGACAATCATTGTGGGACGAGAGGGCTGACTTGTGGGGAGAGCGGGCTGATCTGTGGAAGGAGCGGGGCGAACTGTGGGAGGAGCGAGGAGAGCTATGGGTCGTGCGTGATAAGCTGAAGGAACAGGTCAAGTCGTTGATTGAGGCGAAGAACGAGGGTGCAAAGGCTTGAGTTGCCCCCGTCTTGTGTCTGGTTGGTCATTCTGGAGGCGTTTTTCTAGAGTCGAGCTATGCCGCGTTTTGGGAGTACTGTTTATTACGGTCAGCACCGGGTCTGAATGCGCGTAGTAGCTTACCCTGAGGAGCACCAGAGAAATTTCCCAGCGAGCAATGCAAGTTCGCCGAGCATTGTCGAGATAAACATAGACTGCGGTTGGTCCGGGTAAACCTACGCAAAGTGACATTTGGGGTTCTCTATTCGGGGGTCAGGATAAAACTTGTCTTTATTTTGTGGAGCACTTAGATTTGTTAGTTGATCACTCGGCACTTGAGCCTGCTGAAGCGCCTGGATGACTAATGTCACCCTTGTCATGCTCATGTGCTTTTGCAACCTTGAACTCCTACAACCACAATCCCCACGGGCCCGACCTCAGCGCCAAGGTTGAGCGCCGCTGGACACTAAAAAACGACTCTATCTTATGTTCCTGCCGAAATCTCGTCTTTGAGCTCCCAAGTCATCAGCATGCTATTGTCGACAAGCTGTGGCGTCTCCGTCAACAAATTCGTGTCAAACCGTTGAACTCTGTTCTTGTGATCCAGATACTGTAATGCGAAGAGCAGTTGAAAACGTTAATTGACCTCCTTGGGACTCTGGGTCACTGCCCGACTTGGAAGAACGGTCCGGACCATCCCTTATCTGCTTTTGGACGAGCAAGGCTGTGTAGGTGCCTGGCGCTACTCGTGTGTATCCAGTGCGACCCTCTCCCAACCACCACACCGCCCTTCAACAAGCCCCCAGTTCAACCATGACAAAAGGCTGCGATGGTGAAGATAGAGGTCTTTCGATCCTCATAGGAGGTGGGTAGCGTTCGCGTCCCGCAAGTGAATATTTCACTCGGCGCTAACACCCACTTGAACCCCCCAGACAGCGGCGGTGCGAGTGGTCTGTCTACTGCCACCGTACTGGATCAAGTGATGAAGAGTGTACAATTCGAGGAAAGGCTCTCAGAGCTGCCGTTGGTTGAGGAGTATTTTGACATCGTCGCAGGTGCAAGAACCGGCGCGTAGGTAGCCCTAGTCTCTATTAGCGTTTGGCAGCTAAATATTGCGCAGAATCATAATGACTCTTGTGGGAAGACTCGGAATGACAACCGAACAGGCAATAGAGGCTTTGGCGAGGCTGTCAAGGGAAGTGTTCTCGGACGGGAAGGTGTTTGGAACGACGGCGTTCAAGGCTTTGAAGATGGAGAAGACGCTGAAGGATATCGTGCGAGAGAGGGCAGGGAACGAGGATGAGCCGATGCTAGATCAGCGTGTGAACTCTCGAAAGTGCAATACGTAAGTCGCCCAACTGCATTTATGTAGTAGCCAGACTAACTTTGCGTCGTTCCAAAGTATAGTATTCGCAATGTCTAAACACAATATGAACTCCGGCATACCCACCATCTTCCGTTCATATCACACCTCCATCAACTCGGGGCCGAGCTGCACAATCTGGGAGGCACTTCGGGCTACAACCGCACATCCCGAGATGTTCAAGAGCATGGAGATCGAAGAACTTGGGATCTCCCAGCCCTTTGTGGACGCCGCTATGGGACAGTGTTGGCTCTGACCCCGGTCAGGCCCCACTGACCGGTCAGAGGGGTCATCTTGACCCCGGTCAAGGGTCAGGTCAAGTGCTGACCCGGTCATGACCGGTCAAGCATGTGACTTAATTTACACTATCTTTGGGGTGTGGCTAAGTCATGTGGCGTAAATGTAATAATAAGGAATAGTCTCTTTTCACTCATCGCTGTCTAGTGGCTTGTATGTCTCGAGAACAAAATTTCAAAAACTCAGACTGGTCGTGGTCACACTTTCACTATGATGGTCGCAAGTATGGACGGGATCAGTCTCATAAGCGAGCATGGTGCAAATATCACCTCAAGTCCAAGATTGACTCGCTTCGTGATCGAGATGCCGAAAGGCTGGCGCGTGGGGAGATTGAAAACGTTAGGTCGGAGGATGAGCTTTTCAACGCAGGCAAGAGAACTCATAAAATACATGTAATTGCTAATTCCTTGACTATATGCAACTACATACAGCGATAGAATCACCCGAGGATGTCCCAGAAATACCGGGGAAGATTGAGCGACTGCACACGCACCTGGCCAAGTGTCTACTTGCCCCTCGGGAGATTCGATATCGGGCATTGACTGGACGAGCCAAGGTACCCCATGGATTTCTTATCGACACTCCGAAGCAGGAACTGGATGCGATCATGATATCTGGATCTGGATCTGTGCCACAGGCCTCATACCAGACACGCTTCGAGGACTTACTTTGTCGAGTGGCTGCGGTGAATGGATGGTCATTCAACAGCCTCAACAACCCGGAGTTCCTGCGCTTGATGGCCGAAATTCGGCCTGATCTTAAGGTTCCTAACCGGCATGAAATTAGTGGACAGATCTTAGACCGGGAAGTGAGGCGGGCAGAAGATGAAATACGTAGTTTGGTTCAAGGGAAAATAGCTACTGGGATGTGTGATGGGTGGAAAAACGTCTCCAAGACGTCCCTGGTTGCTGTAATGGCTACGGTGGACTACGAGGTGAGTGTGGAGTCAATTTGAGGCTACACCGGCCTAGAAAATCAATTATATAGGCGCATATAACTCATCTTCACGACATCACGGCAGCCCGGAAAACCGCCAAGAATCTCCTGGAGATTGTAAAAGCAGAGATCAAACATATGCGGCAAAATCTTGGGCTTGATCCGGTTGCTTGGTGTAGTGATGCGAGCGGTGAATCTCGGGCAATGCGTATGCTCTTATACAAGGAGATGCCGTATCTGATCACATTGGACTGTTATGCACATCAGGTATGCTAGTTTAACTGGATATGCTCGATTTTGTTACTCAAAATTTACTTTTAGGTGAATCTTGTTGTCGGAGACTACTTTAAGCATATCCTTGGAATGAAGCAACTAGCTGAAGCTGCTATCAAGCTTATCAATTGGTTCAATAACCACTCGTATGCAACAGGTATCCTACGGGAATGCCAACGTAGCGAGTACAACGGGTCCATTTTGATGCTGATCTTACCGACCCTCACACGCTGGACTTCACACTATTGTGCCGTTGTACGACTACTTCAAGTTAGTACTGCCCTCAAGGTTTGCGTCGCTCGACACCGTACTGCATTGCTCGAGTCTGCGGGTCCACCAAAATCTCAAGCACGCGTGACTGCTGAAGAGGTCCTCGATATCGTGGCTAGCCCGCAGCTGTGGCAAGGCTTATCAGAGTGAGTGGATATTTATTGATTATATATTAAGGCCTCACGTCTACAATTACATATGACAGCATGGAATCTCACCTTCAGCCACTGGCGGTTGCGGCAAATGTGATGCAGGCATCAGAGACCCGAATGGACCACGTCGCACTTGCTTTTGGGGGGCTGTACCTTGCATTTGGACAGCCGCATATTCTACCGACAGTTCGAGACACCGTCCACGGCAGCCTCCACACACGCTGGATGAAAACCGATCAGAGGCCATTCATCGCAGCTGTGCACATGAATCCTTACCTTCGTCATCGGTTCTTCAACCAGGGTGTGATCGAATTACGACCACTTGGCCTTTGCTCGTTGCTTGAAGAGCTGCACCGTCGGTTCTGGCCTAACGAGGATATTCGGAACGGCTTTTTTCAAGCCAACCAGATGTATGCAGCAGAAAAGGGGTTATATGACCCTAAATACATGCGACTGCGCGAGCTCGAGGAGCAATGCGCCGCCGAGGTAAGTAACAAACATAACCAGGGAATCGCTAGACTCACGTTTGAGTAGGGACGACCAGTGGATATGGCCGCGTTATGGGGACATTTTGATGTCGGGCCACAAGACGGTAGTCGTCAATTTGCACGACTGGCCCAGCGTGTCCTGTCGGTCGTGCCTAATTCAGCAGGCTGCGAGCGGCTCTTCTCATCGATGGGTACCGTGCACACCAAGCTGCGCAATCGCCTAACTACCGAGACGGTTCAGAAAATAATCACCGTTAAAATGAGGGTGCACTCACAACACGAGCGCGAGGGGTACATCAAGCGGCGAAAGGGGAGAAGATATGATGGAGATGGCAAAATCAGGCGTCAAGGTACCGTCGACGACTATGACTCCGCTTCGGATGCCGAGAATGAAGGAGCCGACCACATAACAAATTCAATCGACGAGTTAATTGATGATGTCCAGCGGGATGAGGACGAGGTACGTACTAGAATGCTCGTGAAACTCTGTTACTGGCTAAAACCAGTTGCGGGGAGGAATTAGACATACACCGACAGCGAGGATGGCGGAAATATCGCTGGTGTTACATATTAAACAAACGGCCCGACCCCGGGCCCCTTGACCTCGCTTCTGCCCAATTGACCTGGTCAAAATATTAGAAAATCCCACATTAAAAAACCTCCTCTGTAAGTTACAGACCAGTATCACCTACAATATGGGTGGAAGGGAAGGTTGGCCAGCGTCGCTCGGCTCCGCCTCGCTCCAACCACACCTCGAGCAACCGTGAGTAGGAGACCACCCGGTCCAACAACGCCAGAAATATGTGAGCGTAAGGCAAACCAGACAAACCGATAGTTTACTGGTGTGATGTGATCCGGACCGGCTGTGAGTCTCCGCAACTACTCTAATTGGCAATGTGTCCCTGAGCGTACAGTAAGTACAGCAAGGCGGTGCTAGCTATATCACGTGATTTAGTACACTAGTGATTTCAAAATCGATTTCGCGTCTTAATTCTGACCCTGGGAGTGACCTTGCAGAAGCAAGGTAACCACCAACAATTCCCATGGTCCGGGGGGATCCCACTCGATCAGCTTTTCGATTACACGGCCCTCGCAAGAGCAAGAACCGAGATACCATGGCTCCAGGCAATGTGGAGCAGTGCGGTTAATCGTCTGGAAAAAGAGTTAGCAACGTTTGGGGAGGCTGAAGTTGGCAGCGAGCCTGCCGCAAGGGCAGTTTGTAGATTTGGCGAGTGACTAAGCTTTGATATTTGTCTGGTCTGTATATGAGCCTGGGTGCCGGAGCCTGCGGAGACACCCAGACTAGTCTGGGCCGTAGTGCAAGCGCCGGGAACCGGTTATAAGCCCCATTCACGTGACTCCGAACCGCTCGCGTTGCGACCACATCAACACTCGCGCTCTCGCACCTCCCCTCTCTCTTTTTCTTCCCCGCCCCCCCTTTTTCAAGCACACGCGTCCCAATGGCTTGTTACCACCCGCCCCCCCCGCAAATGCGACGTGTGCGCCCAGCGCGGCCCTAACAGCCGTTGCGACGGGGATTGGCCGTGCAACTACTGCCGGAAGTACATTATCGAATGCTTATTCGACGGCTCCTACGGCCCACCCCATGTCCGGGACCCGCCCCCCTGCTGACGAGGAGGAAGAAGAGGAGGAAGACCCACCTCCACCGCGCCATGCCCGCAACCCACGGCCACGCGCACCAAGGCAAGATTCATTGGAGGATGAGCGCCCAAGCCGCCACGCACAACAGGCCTACCGTGAGCACGACAACTGTAGGGGTCGCGACAATTTCGACGCCCGCAAAGATCGCGAGGATCACCGTGAATATGCTCGGCGGGACTGCGACCGCAGCCACAAGGCCGACCGCTCCAAACGGCCAGACCGCGCCCGTAGCCCCGACTGTTCACGCAGCCTGGATTGTTATCGGAGCCCGACCCGCAATCGTTACGAGCACAGAGATCGCTCACCCCGCGAGCGTTACCGTAGCTCGTATGGGTACCACCGGTCGAGCAGCACCAGCCACTCCTCGCAACACTATCGGCGTCGGTCCCGCTCTCCTGAATATAGACCTAGCCGCAGGCGGTCCCCAAGCCCACGGAGACGTTCCCCAGACCGCAGGCGCTCTCGCTCCCCCCGCCACGACCGCAGGCGCTCGCGTTCCCCAACCTCCTCAGGGAGATCCCGCTCTTCCTACTCCGGCGAGACCGCCCGTCCTCACCACCGCACTGAAAACATCTATGGAGGTAAGCCGTCAACTCCATCCTCCGCCCTCAAGATCCTCCCCTCCGCTCCTTTCCACGTCTCTATGCGACCCTTCCCTGCCTTTTGCATCCTGCACCGCCGGTGCCCCTTCCTGCCCACGCGTGGCCATACATATTGTACCTTTGATTTCCTGCCCATGCGTGCCCCCCCCCTCCTCCTATACCGCCCCTTTTCCCAACCCAAGCGGCCTTCTATCCTTTATATCAGGCACGCCACAACTTCCCTGCCATTCCCACAACACTCTTCACTCCTTTACCGCATGACTCGGTTCTTCCATCCACCACTCACCCATCACGTGAACTCCCCCAGGTCACGCACCGCGCGAACTTACCTCCCTACGACTCTTCAACCTTCCCCCACCACGCCTTAAGGGCTGATCTTCTCGTCGCATCATCGCGTCATATCCCCACGCGGCCATCACCCCCCCTCCCGCTTTCCTCCTTTATCCTTTCTATTGTTTCATGTTTCCGTGCACCCGATGTTACTTTCTGGACCCTACCTCCTAGCTATCTCCCTCATCTTGTCGTCACCCACCTTGTCATATCTTCACGACCTCTAATGATTTTTATCCGTAGTCATGGCCCCGAACCTTAACGTATCTAAGAACCGGCACAGACCTGATCTAGCCGCTGGTATCCTCGCCCCTGCTGACGACGCGATGATTCCTACCGCTGTCCGCAAAGTATTTGAAAAGGGTCTTAAAACTCACGTCCCTTTCACCAATCTGACCGACGCACACTGTCAACTTGAGTTCTCAGTCATGCGCAATGAGGAACACACTATTCGGATTGGCCCTGGTGGGACCGCCATTACATCAGCCCCGGATCTGCCGGCAAACGATCCAGAGGAGGCCCGCATATCATTTGTCGAATGGCTCCAGGCCATCAAACGCTTCTTGAGCCTTATATCTGAATACCAACCCCAAAACATTGTAGCATGGGACGCACACATGCTTATCATTCACAACCACCCGTTGCGGGACTCCCACTGGCCACTTGTGCTGCGTTATGACATCGAACTTAGAAAATGCTCTTGCAACGGCGCTATCGACGTTGGTATTTACCAAAGCGTTATATTCAACAGCCTCCGAGAAAAATCTCGGGACAAGGCCGCCAACCTCACCTTTCACGTGCCGCAGGCTGCGCTGCCCAAACCCTTTCGGACCCACCAAAGCTCCAACACCACCGGCGCCTCTGATTCCACATGCAGGGATCACCCCGCTGCACCACGCGCCGCACCCATGTCCCTCGCAGTCGCTGCCACTATCCCCACGCTACCGCCAAATCCTGCCCGTAACGGGAAATGCTTCCGATGTGACCACAAAGGACACCCGGCTCGCAGATGCATTAGTGAAACACTCGCAAACGGCCGCCCGATTATCATTACCAAGTCTGGCCCCAAGAGCGTGTGGCTCCTTGACGGTAAACCCTTCTGTTACCGCTTCAACAACCCGTCCGGCTGCAACCCCGCCACATGTCAAAACCCTCCCCATCAGTGCTCCTTGTGCCGCGCTACTGAACACAGAGCCCAAACATGCCGGGCTTGACCCACGCAAAGTTTCCTGCCTTTTACTGCACGATGTTTGGGAGTCTGAGCTCCGCACCCTTGGACTTTGGCAGGAATTCAACGATGTTCCCACCGGCCTGCGCGAGGGTTTCCGGATTGGCGCCACAAACCCGGTTACTACATCTTTCATCCCAGACAATCACAAATCGGCGCTGGACCGCCCGGATATCATTCTTGAGCACATAAATACCAAGGTCTCGGCTGGCTGTTACACTGGCCCTTTTGACTACTCTACCTTATTCAACCTAATCGGTCCTTTCCGCTCCGCCCCTCTCGGCACAGTTGACAAACCTTCCGCCCTGGGAAAATTCCGGGTTATTCAAGATTTTTCGTTCCCTCACGACGGCCCACCGGGCTCCTCCCTCAACTCCCAGATTGACACGAGCAAATTTTCCTGCTCCTGGGGCTACTTCCATAACGTATACGAGGCCGTTGCTCTCGCGCCACCCGGCTCCAAGGCCGCCACCTTCGATGTCGACGCCGCCTACCGCCAAATGCCGATCAATATCCAGGACCAGCCACACATCGTGGTCCACTGGAATGGCTGCTTCTGGGTTGATCATAGGGTCCCGTTCGGCGCGGCCAGCTCTAACGGAATTTTCGGCCGCTGTGGCGACGCCATGGCATGTATTTACGAGTTGTATGGTTTTGGCCTAATCTTCAAATGGGTCGACGATTTCCTTTTTATCCAATCACCTCGTTCCCGTTTCTCCCCGGGCTTCGCTCCACCACTTTTCTCCGAGGATGCCATTTATCAGCTTGCGGAACGCCTCGGGTGGCCCTGGAAACACGCCAAGACCAAGCTGTTCGCCGTCATTTTCACTTACCTTGGGTTCCTATGGGACCTCGAGCGCAAATGGGTTAGCATCCCACCCGCTAAGCGCTTGAAATACTCCACTCGCATCCAGGCATGGCTCAACAACCCCAAGGTATCGCTCAAAGAGACTGAAGTACTCATTGGCTCCTTGATCCACTGTGCCCTCGCCGTCCCAGACAGCCGCCCCCACCTTGCCGGCCTTATCGCTTTTTGTGCCACATTCCCGCATGCCTATGCTCTCCGTTTCCGGACCCTCCCTCCACCCGCGAGAGCGCTCGATGATGCGCACTGGTGGCTTGATCGCCTGGCCCGCGACGACTGCGGTTCCCCTGTTCTCCCTCCCCCCCTTCTCTCGATCTGGCCATCTACACAGACACATCCACCTCTTTCGGTGTCGGGGTCATCATTGGCAACCATTTTCTGGCTTGGCGTTTGCTCCACGGCTGGAAATCGGAGGATCACGACATCGGTTGGGCAGAAGCCGTCACGATCGAATTGGCCCTATACTGGATCATCGCGCGCCGTACACGCCACACATCCATCACCGTCCACTGCGATAATCAAGGCGTCATTGGGGCTTGGGGCCGTGGCTGCTCCCACAATTTCCAGCAGAACCTGGTCATTGCCCGCACGGCGGCAGCGGCGGCCGAGCACAACATTTGGTTATCCCTCGTGTACATCGCATCGGAGGAGAACCCCGCCAACCGCCCGTCCTGTGGCCTGCCACCACCTGGCCTTTCACCGGAGCCCCTGGCTTGCCCCATCCCGACTTTTCTTGCCCCGTTCTTAGCCCCGGCCCTTCTACTTTAGCTTAACCTTTTCTCTTTGCATGTTTTGTCAGGCGCTATGTTCCCTTGCCCGTCTCTGTTGTCGTTACGTAGTTTTCATAATGCATCACCCCCTATATTACTGCACGTTACATATCCATAAGCATCGCCGACCACTGACCACATGATTTTCAACCTCCACCCTCGTGCCTCACACCCACGCTGACTGCGGCCAGACCGCAATGGTGCATCCCCACATGGCAACTTCCACGGCGCCATCCCACACTATCCCTACTCTCCACCCGTTCCGCATCTCAGCTCCCCCCCCTAGACCGCCCAGCACACCCTCGCGTCCCTCATCGACCGACCACGAGTCCCAACTCAAGTATTTCCACCTCATCAACATCCAGCGGGCTATCGCGAATAGTTTCGCTGAGAAAACCCGGAAAAACTATTCTTCTATTATCAATTCGTTCCTCGCCTGGTGCGAGTCCAACAATATCCATGAATCCCTCTGTTTCCCAGCCTCCGAGTATGTTCTCTGCGCCTACATCGCCTCACTTGCGGGTTCCAAGTCCAAATCGTCGATCAACGCGTCCCTGGCCGCCCTCAAAGCGTGGCATGACGCGAGCGGCAGGACCTGGAACAGCAGCCCCCGCCTCTCCTTGGTCTCTCACGGAGCGGCCGCCACAGCCCCTAGCACATCTTCCCGCGCTCCCAGAAAGCCAGTTACTGTCGACATGCTGACCTATCTCTACCATCACCTCGACCTCCACATTCCTGCTGACGCCGCTATCCTCGCCGCCGCCCTCACGGCCTTCTGGGGCCAATGCCGCCTCGGGGAGTTACTAGGCACGGCCAAATTGAAACACTCCCCGTTGAAGCTCCCGTCTCGCAGCTCCCTGGGTCCGGCCATATCTCTCGATGGCTCGCGCGAGTTGACACTCCCGTCCACTAAAACCAAACGCACGGTGGGCGAATCCATTGCCTTGACGGCACAGCGCGACCCGATCAACCCCATTACAGCCATTATCCACTTATTCGCCCTCACACCGCACATCCCTTCCACAGCCCATATATTTGCACACACTGCCCCCGGCCGCCCGGAAACCATCCACTCACTTACCAAGGAAGTATTTATTACGCGGGTCAACGCAGTGTGGTCGCAAGCCAAATTTCACAGTATTTCCGGTCACTCGTTCAGAATCGGGGGCATGACACACCTCCTCAAGGCAGGCATTGCCCCCGAAGTGGTCCGTTCCATGGGCCGATGGGCCTCCGACGCACACTTCCGCTATTGGCGCGACAAGACCTCGCTCGCCATCGATCACGCAGAAAACCTGGACGACGCACCTATCAGACAAAGACCGCATTCATACCCCCGCCCGCGCGAGGCGCCGTCGCGCAGGACCGCGAAGCCGTCACCTTTTAGGGGGCGACCTTACTGAATGCACGCCATTCACGCAGGTGCACGGGTGGGACCATTCGCTCACCGGCTGGACCAGCGCTGCCTCATCGTCGTCCCTTGGTCCCTCCGGGGGCGAGCCTTACTCGCAACCATGGCGCCCGCCTCCTCACCACCCCACCGCTGCTTCGCAGCGTCGGGTCCCCCATCCAACCGGACTCTGGCTATCCCATGTACATTAGATAGACACCTATATACACGGCTTTTCCCACCCGCTTCCCGTCGCGTACGAAGGATCAGAGTACAATTTTGGAATAAAGCACGTGCTTCTGACCTTGACCTGACCGGTCAAGGGTCATGACCTCATGACCTGACCTTGACCTGACCCCACTGTGACCCCCCAATTTAGCCAACACTGCTATGGGATGCGGCAATCCGATCGAACACGTGCTCGCCGAAGCGAAGAGGATCTATCCGAACCGGCGCGTCTCATGCATCGTCAGCATTGGTGCCGGACATCCTCGCACCATCCGAATTCCCGATCCCAGCCCGTTCCAGCAGATCTTTCCTACAAATGTGATCGCCGCAATGAAGGATATTGCGACTGATAACGAGCGAATGGCACAGATGATAGCCACACAGTTCCGAGGGTTTCCATGCGTGTACTTCCGGCTGAACGTGGATCAAGGAATGCAGGATGTTCGGCTAGGTGACTGGGATACATCAGCAAAACAGGTTTTGACTCACCAACCACATTGAAGTGATTTAAAAAAACCCACTCAGCTCTGAGAACTCTTTAAATCAACCTGGATAATTTCAAGTGATTTGGAGTGATTTGCAGCCAAATCAGCAGCCCTCAAATC
>WSTG01000957.1:0-12463 GCA_019616325.1 Ceratobasidium sp. 394
CAGTTACCTGCCGGCTCCAAGCGTGTACGACCTAGGTTAGGCAGATTCCCTCTGATTGACCTGGTGCTACCGAGTTTGTTACATATATAAGCTTGTGAGATTTTCTATTTTACAGCAATAAAGATATGAAACGGAGCATATATGCGTACTTAGTTCATACCCTTGCATTTAATAGACCCAATCTCGGAACGACCGAGTCCATCGCGTTGTGGCGGTTACTGGTGGCGGACTAACCAATCACGCACAAACATTGATAGCCACATCAACTACCACCACCGATCCTTGTTTAAACCCCATCCCTCCATACCCGTCTCATAAAACAGCATAAAAATGAGATCAAAGGCATCTGGAAACTCTTCCCAGTCTACAAATCGGTCCAACTGGGGCATTCCTACCGACAGATATCTCAAGAACGTCCCTGATCATGGCGTGCGAAAGTATCCAGTCGATCAAGTCGTCTCAGCTATCCAAACTCTCGTTGCTGGGGAGATGAACATACTAGATGACGCTACGCTAGAATCAATTCTCTCGGTTGTGCACTATCCCGAACATCTCGCCCTCCTCAACACAGACATCACGTCTACCTGGTTCGCTATGATGGAACCGTACATGGAGACTCATTCAGTAAGCACAACCTGTTACACGTATCCCCATACGAAGCGCTGAACCTTGATACTAGCTCTTTGAACGATCGTTTGGCGTCTTGATGACTCAGGTCTACGGCCTCGTCGTCATGATTGGTCTCCTTGATCACAACCAGATGCTAGCTAGGTATATAAGCGAACTTTCTAATACAGGAGCCGACCCCCACAAAGATGGTGTGCTCCGAACTCTCAGCGCATACACTTCGGTGATCACCGACCCCAACTACGAGCAATTTGGCGGCACTCTCGCGCGCTATATTGGATCTTTCGCGAGCAGACCTAGCCCCAATCAAGACCTTGACACCTCCGACGTTGTATTCCTCGCTAGTATTGGTGGCTTTGATCTCAAAGCTGCCTTATTCGTTCTGAAATGCCTCTTCCATTCACGCGACAGGATTCTCGATGTATTCGATCGCGTGCCATCCTTTGGATTATTCCAGATCTTGTGCATGATACGGCTCCATCTTCGCTTTCTCCTAGAATCAGAAGGGGGCGAGCGGGACGCTATAGACCGGCTTGCGGAGCTACAAGATGTCAATTATCGATACTATATAGCCTCCGCTCCAGACCACCATAGGTTTCTATCGTCGCTCGTAGCTGAGGTTTTTGGCGACATAGCTGGACAGTTCTACGAGGATTTTATGGACCCAGTAGGCTCGGCCGACGTTGCCACGATATCTTTAGCATTGATACGCCGCATTGCACCTTCATCTACGGGCACAGAGCCAGTTCAGCTTCCTAATTTGTGGGAGATGTTTGATTGGGCACAGAAGATTATCCTCAACACGGGCGAGATCTACTGGTATCCTTCATTGCTTACTGCCTTGTTGAATCGCATCTGGGTCAACCTTGCCTCTGGTATCAAGAGTGCCAAGAGTAGTTTGCGAAACCACATCTTGTCTTTCAGCGGGAATCTACTAATGCATCTCTCGTAAGTGGAATGGCTTTGAGACATAACGGTTACCTGACGAGTCTACTGCTTTTAGTGAGAGCTTCTCCTTTGAAGAGATCTTTGGTCCCATCGATATGGCATTGGTACTTTTCGAAGTCGATTTTGTTGATTTGATAGGCTGTTTGATAGTCTACGCAGCGATGGACTTAGACGAAGTGCCGAAGCCAAGTAAGTATGCCTCTTTGACCAAGACTCAGCCAGTCTCTCACCAGGATCAATTCTTCAAGCGAACGTCACAGAATTGACTTGTGGTATACTTTCTCTGACCTCAGGCCTCTCCAATCACTCGGCAATGTTGAAATCCAAATCCCTCACCTATTATCCCGATTGGGTCAAGACTCTTGAACACATCCAGCATCTTCGCGCCGGGTTATCCACCCTCGATCAGCGGAACCCTGAGGAGCTTCAAGGCCAGTGGGCTGCCCTCGGCAAGGCGCTCGGGTACGATCATGACGGCCGCCCGCACCTTAGCTCCGCATGTTCCTATGCCCGGTGCACTGGAATAGAGACGGCTTGGTGCAGGTCGGCTATATGCACTAGATGTCTCAAAGTCGTATATTGCAGCAAACAATGCCAACAGCGGTAAGTAAAGCATTGGGAAAGCAGACGAGCCATACTGAAGTTTTGTGACTTTATAGGGATTGGGTAGTCGGGCCGATTCCGCATAGCCAGGTGTGCAGGGAGCAGCAGGGGGTTGTGGGCGCTATTACGCATTTTTGAAGCTAGGACAAACCATTGCTTGCCACTTACCCCTTACAATTTTATTCCATCTTAAAACTGAATGTTCAATGAAGCTCGGGATAATTGCCAGGGAAAAGTCTGACTAAGGCATCGTTAAAGAGTTGGGTTCTTGTAAACTTGTGCAGTTCAAACTCCATGAGCGCGACATGTGCACCAACAGTACTGGGTGATTATGTGAATATTTTGTTTAATGAGCCTTTAACTAGTCGCTCGAGCGACAGGCCAAAACACTGGGGGCACAAGACGCTGAGGAAATGATAAACTGTGAACAAACATAGGCAGAAGGCAAGACAACAAGGGATCATGAGGCTCTATCAGGGCATTAATGGGAGTTGCTGTATGGGGAAGAGAAACCTGGGCAGTGTAAATCATGAGCATAGCCCAGGCCTCAGTACTACCTAAAGAAAAGTACACACCGGTCGAACTAGGTCTAACCACCTAAACTACCAGCAAAGCCAAGATAAATTCAACGAGGGGGAGAGGCGAATGTACTCCTGCGAATATGGTGTTCACTCAAAGTGCTGGTGCTCGTCGGGTGTCAGCATTGCTTGTGCTCCTCCGCAGGCTCTTTCTCACGAGCCCGTAACTAGATACGATAATAGAATAGAAAATTGAACATGTGCAAGCACTTAGTCCATTCACCCGCACCTAATGGACCCAATCTCAGGCTAGCATGGTCAACGGTGTGATGAATGCATGCGTTGTTTGGCGGACCAACCATGCGCAAACATTGATAGCCACATCGACTACTACCACCGACCAGTCTAAATTCGCTTCCTACGAGTTTGCAAGGGAAAAGTCACAGAAATGGTACCCAATACAGCCAAAGACCCCTCCTACTCTGAAAATCAACCCAACTGGGGCATTCCTATTGATATATATCTCGAGAAATTCCCCGACCATGGCGTAAAGAAGTATCCAGTTGATCAAGTCGTCTCAGCTATCCAAACTCTCGTCGCTGGCGAACCGAATATACTAGATGATGTCACCCTGGAGTCAATTCTTTCAGTTGTGTACTACCCCGAATATCTCGCACTCCTCAACACAAATATTACGTCTACTTGGTTCGCCATGATGGAACCGTACACGGAGGCTCATACGGCAAGTACAAACTCGCTATACGTATTACTACCCTTCAAAGTGCTAAACCTTGCCACTAGCTTTTTGAAAAATCTTTTGGGATCTTGATGATACAGGTCTATGGGCTCGTCACCATTGTTGGCTTCCTTGATCGCAACCAGAATATGTTGGCTAGGTTTATACACCGCGTTTCGGGTACAGGAGCGGATCTCCACAAAGACGGCGCTCTCTCACTCCTCAGCTTAATCACCTCGGGGATGGCCGACCCTAACGTCTGGGCATCTGGCCGAACCTTTGCTCAACACGTAGAGTGCTTCACAGATATACCCAGATTAGATCAAGAACTCGGCCCCTCTGACATCATATTCCTCCCTAACATTGGTGGCTTTGACCTCAAAGCCGCATTATTCTTTCTGAAACATATCTTTGATTCACGCGACCGGTTTCTTGACGCGTTCAACCGTGTGCCGCACTTTGGGGTCTTCCCGATTCTATGCATGATACGGCTCCAGATCTGGTTCCTGTTGCAAACCGATGAGGGCAAACAGGACGCACTGGAGATGCTGACGGAGCTGCAGGATATTATTTATAGGTGCTACTTGGCCTCTGACCGGGACTATCACGTGCTTCTAAAATCGCTCACATCTGCGGTCCTTCACGACATGTCTAACTCCTACGCGGATTATATGCACCCAGTTGACTCGGCCGATGCTGCTACAATATCTTCAACATTAATGCGCCATGTCTCACCTACATCTCCCGACGCAGAGCCAGCTCAACTTCCTTATTTATGGGACATGTTTGAATGGGCACAAGGGACCATCCTTGAAGCAGGGGAGGTTTCTTGGTATCCTTCAGTTATTACTGCCTTATTGAATCGCATCTGGACCGGGCTCTCCTATAGTCCCACGAGCACCAAAAGTGGTCTGCGTAACCAAATCATGTCTTTCAGCGGTAACCTATTTACGCATCTCGCGTAAGTGGCATAGCTTTGAGACTCAAAACGGTTATTAAATTAGTCTATTGCCTCTAGTAACAATTTTTCTTTTCAAAAAGCCATCAATCCCATCGATATGATTTCGATTCTTTTCAAAGTCGATTTCATCAATTTAATTGGCCGTTTGATAGCATATTCAGCGGTGAACTTGGACACTGAGCAGAAGCCAGGTAAGTATCATACTTCCGATCTTTACCAGGATCCCGTCAGCCTAACCACCGTCAACCTCCTAAGTGAACGTTTCAGAGTTGAGTTGTGGTATAGATATCATGACCTCGGGTCTCTCCGAACGCTCACCACTGCTGAAGTCTAAGTCCCGCATCTATTATCCCGATTGGGTCAAGACTCTTGAACACATCCAGCACCTTCGCGCCGGGCTATCCACCCTCGATCAGCGGAACCTTGAGGAATTTCAAGACCAGTGGGCTGCCCTCGGCAAGGCACTTGGGTACGATCACGATGGCCAGCCGCACCTTAGCTCCACATGCTCCTATGCTCGGTGCACTGGAATAGGGGCGGCCAGGTGCAAATCAGCGATATGTGCGGGATGTCTCAAAGCGGTGTATTGTAGTAAACAATGTCAACAGCGGTAAGTAAAGCGTCGGGCCAGCAGACGAGCCATACTGAAGTTTTGCGGCTTTATAGGGATTGGCTGGTCGGGCTGATTCCGCATAGCCAGGTGTGCAGGGGGCGGCAAGGGGTCGTAGGAGCTAATGCGCAAGTTTGAAACCATGACAAGCCGTTACTTATCGCCCATTCTTCTACATGTTTGCCTGAAACTATATGTCGAATCAAGCTCGTAGCAACTATTTGAGTAAATGAAAGCCTGACCGAAGTGTTGTCAATGAGCGGGATTTCGTAATCTTATGCGTTTCAAATGCCAAAAACTCCCATTTATCTCAACCTTGTCCGATCGAAGTCTCCCAAGCTTGCCTTAGGTTAATTCACCAACAAGTTCTATTCCCGTAATTACAAGATATTTGTGTCCTAGCTAGAGCAAGCCCGGAGCTGATGCGTCGAATGGCGATTTTTCGGGTGGATACCAAGAGATATGAACATATGGCACACTGCGCTGAATACACAGGGCGTAACCACGGACTTAATCTTGATTGTGTGCACCAGAGCCGCAGAGGATAATCAATATGCCCAGGGGCGCAAATACAGAAGCTGCGTTGATAGTATTCTATCGCGCCAATAATAACCTTACTAGTGACCCGAAGCAAGGAGCGCTTATTGTTCCTTTCCCTTCACTTTTCGCCATTTCGGAGGATGTTGATTCAAGAATGGCCAAGGGGGAACGAATGTCTGGGCGAAGAGGTAAGGTCATTTTCACAAGATAAAAAGTCAGAATGAACGCACAAGCATTACAGCCAGCACGGAAATGCCAAAAGTACCAAAGCACATTTGGAGAGATTGGGTGGCATACCCTAGGCCAAATGAAAGTACCTGCGCGCAACGGAAGTCAGTCGGACACGCTTCGGACTCGATTCGCGACCAGGTACGCACTGCGGCTCCAACTAGCACGTATTGTGAAGTCCTTTCGACCAGTTTCTGCCCTTCAAAATCCTAATTGGTTTAAAGGACATGTTAGATTGGAGAAATACTCGCAGAACTGAAATACGTACTATCTTTCCATCAATAATAGATTGAATCTGCGATGCCATTGTGGTCGTCGACGTGGCTACAGTGGGAATGTTACGCGGTAACTCCACGTCACGAGTGGTGTGTGTCATCAGAAACAAACACGCCACACCAGTACTTCAATCACCTCACCACGCCAACTATGCTGCCGACCCAACCACCGCAAGTTTTAATGCAGGCGCCTTATAGTGTAGTCTAGCCAAGTGTAGCGTAACGTCATCTCGGTAGATCTCACTCTGCGCCAATCCCATTCATGCGCGCCAAGTTCCACCTATCCCCGCACTAACATCTTAAAATCGGCCCTTGACAATTGATTTCCATCGAATCGACGGCTGAACCGCCGCCAAGCCGTCTACCGTGATACATCTCCATAAGAATGGTTGACAATTACATTTTTTTGGCCCAAATTCCGGTAGGTTCACTCTTTAAATTTAGCACGACTATCCTACACACGCATGTAGCTATGTCGTTGCCCCCCATTTATGCTAACACCAGCATGTTCATCTATAAACCTGCACCAATAAAAAGTCAACAAACTAATCAACCGAGAAAACGACAAGAATAAACGCTCAGTGAAACCCGGGTTTCTTCCCCATGAGCTCTAAGAGAGCGTCGTATAATAGGGAACCGAATGCTCATCCTTGCATTCTCGCCCACGCAACGGCAAAATCACTCACTTTTTAAGTTCTATGCTCCCAACGAATCCGTACCAGCTGAATTACCCCTCCATCGGCGCCCGACCGTCCCCGCCCACGCCTTGCCCCGTCTCCTCCCCACCCTCTTCCCAGACTTTGACGTCTCCCCCACCCCTACCCCCAGCAAACTTGACCCGCAACGCCTCGTACCGCCTCCTCTGCACCGCACTAACAGACGGACCAAGTTTACCGAGAGCATGGACAAAGTCCGCAAGTGTAACTTCTATCCGCACAGCATCCTTTTCTTTTTCGAGGAGTACACTGCGGAGTGCGCCAACAGCGGCTTCGCGGACGAGTGCAGCTAGATCTGCGCCGCTATATCCGTCGCATTTGTCCGTTGCGAGCTGGGCAATGGCAGCTACAGTCTCGGCTCTGTCCTTGGCAGGACCTATCGTCGGTGTCTGGGCGGACGTAGAAGTGGATGAGGATGTGGGGGAGGAACCTCCAATGCGCACGCCTCGGATAAGAGTTCGCATTATTTCTCCTCGTTCTTCCGGGCGAGGAAGATCGACATATAATAGCTTGTCTAACCTTTAAACCCATAGTTAGGATACTCTTTCGATGAGAAATACGTGAACTGCAACTCACCGACCAGGACGGCACATCGCCGGATCCAACATATCAGGCCGGTTCGTCGCGCCAACAACGTACACCGCACCCCTTGCGGTCAACCCATCGAGCTCAGTCAGCAAAGTGTTAACCACCCGTGCCGAAGATTCCGACTAAACAGAAACGGGGATATACGTGAGGCCGGGAACCAGAATGATATGGAGACACATGAGAGAAAAATGATGGCGGGAATCTGGGACCGAAGAGAGGGGGTAGAGGAAGGTAGTAGATCAAGCAACTGGGGTGAGAAAATCTTATAGCCCCGAAAGTCCACAAGATCAGATGATCTGATCGAAGCCAGGGTCGGGAAATTGGACACGAAATCGCAAGTCTTCGAATATAACTACACGAGGATGAGAATGGACCAAGTGGCCATCCTTTTTCTTTTTTCTTGGCAAGCGGGCGAGAGAAACAAAACTGAAAGCTGGATAGAAGGAACTTACCAAATTATCATCCCTTCTTGGCACTAACGCATCTAGTTCGTCAAAGAACACCACGCAGGGCGCAGAAGCGCGAGCACGAGTAAAGACTTGCCGCACAGCTCGTTCCGATTCCCCAACATACTAGCTCAAACCAACCATAAACATCTCACCACGCTCAACTCGAAACACGAGTCAGCTCACCTTGTTCAGCAGCTCCGGCCCCTTGACGCTAATAAAATTAGCCCCGCTCTCGCCCGCAACCGCTTTCGCAAGCAAGGTTTTTCCACAGCCAGGTGGGCCCCAGAGCAACACACCTCTTCCACCAGCTCCCACACCGAGATCTTCAAATAGCTCTGGCCTGTGAAAACTTTAGCATGAGGAAGAGATACACAGCTAGGTACCGTACCGTCGAATTGGCCACACGACTGCCATTTCTAGTTCTTCTCTAATACTCTTAAGCGCTCCGATATCCGCCCAGCTCACGTCCGGTCGCGTCGTAAATCCCTCGCGTGTTGCGCTAGGCTGAACTGTTGCGAGTGCAGCTTGAAAGTCGGACATTGTGATGGTAATATGGGCGAGTTGTGCTGGTGTGAGGGGAGTAGAACGGAGCAAAGTGACAAGTGGAGAAGTAAGATTCACGGAGGGTTGATCGATAGGAGGGTCGGGTCGAGGCTCAGAGGGCGTCATGTCAACATCCTCGACATGGGTCGCTACGCCAGTTTCTTTTGCGTCGACGTTTAGAGCCTGAGAAGTGGTTTCGGCATTCGAGAGGACGGTTTCATCCGGGGTATCGGTTTTAAACTCCCCGTTTAGTAAGCCATTGAAGATCCGTTTTACGGCAATGGTCCCAGCCGTGCTCGTAAGGCTAGCGAGATCTGCGCCGACGTACCCTGGTGTAGCGCGTGCCAGAATGGATGTATAGTCGCTTGTGGGTCCAGACAGCCGTAGTTTGTTGAGCAGAGTCGTTAGAATTCTGAAGAAATGGCTGCAAGTCAGTGAACAACTCCCTAGGTTGGTCGAAATGAGATAAGGAGGCAAATAGGCTTGATGAATCTTGAATGCACATACTGCTGGCGGCCTGCCTCATCCGGAACACCCAGGCTAATCTCGTGATCGAACCTCCCAGCGCGACGGAGCGCAGCATCAAGGGAGTCTGGTCGGTTTGTTGCACCGATGACGATCACGGGTTTATGATCCGTATATTCCCATGCAAGGTCTAACGAGATTTAGTTAGAACATGCCCCCACGTATGGAATTCACAACGTACCGTCCATACATGTAAGGAACTGAGCGACAATTCGACGTTCCATTTCTCGTTGCGCGCTCTCCCGCTTCGGAGTGATAGCATCGATTTCGTCTATAAACAGCAAACAAGGCGCGTTTTTCTAAGTTTTTATAAATGTCAGATGAACAACCAAGCGTAAATGTGCGAACCTTGGCCTCATCAAACGTGTCCCGCAAAGTCTTCTCCGATTCTCCCGACATTCCAGAAACAACTGAAGGGGCTGAGATGCTGATAAAAGGAACTCCAAGCTCTCCAGCAATTGCATTCGCCAGCATAGTCTTCCCACACCCCGGCGGACCATGTAACAATACCCCACGCGGGGGCTGCACCCCAGTATGTAGGTAAACCTCTGGGTGGCAGACTGGCAAGGCAACGAGTTCCAGAAGTTGTTCTATAGCTGCAGCCACACCCCCAAGATCAGCCAACCGAGTGCTAGGTGGTTCGTGTGAAGCTTTGGCACGCTTGTTGGGGGCATGTGCGGAACGAGATTTTCGTTTCGGACCCGGAATTTCTTCTGAAGGAGTGACAGCGGGCGTTGGGGTAGGTCCAAGTGACGGGGGTTCACCATTGAGGTCGATTTTCGATTTTCGCTGGACGTTCCATGCACTCTGCATTGACCGATTCAGCGACATTTCGGTGGAGAAATAAAATGGGACCTTGTGTCACGTGACACGGATCAGGCTATGTGGCGGCTTCATGTTGTGCTTCGGATTTCATTTATTCGATCAGAATCACCCAAGGCTGCACCGCACGCATATACAAGAGATAGGAGACCCCTCGTACCGAGTAGTTGGAGCTCGCATCGGTACTCGGCCCTAGTGTGCTGTAGACTAACCAAAAACTGTCCTCGTATGCCTTGAGGAACCCGTGTTACGAAGATATCTTCTCGGCAACCAACAGTTGTGAGTATCACTGGCTTGTGACTGAAGCTTGAGCACAATCCATGGGATCTCTAAGAATCCGCCTTGTGCGTGGAGGGGGGCCATGAGGAGAACGAACGGACTTGCCTCTTCTACGCAAAGCAAGGTCGTATGCACCATATCCTTCAGTCCCCAACACCCAGAATGTTCATTAATATGGGTTTGCGGTGCATAGCTAGATGGCTTTGATAGAGTTCCAGAGAAACTAGGCAACAAGTTGGACAGATCAGCTCGCTTGCCGCACGATCTTGCCAATTCGTTTATCACGGCTCCGAATGCTCGGCCCACTTGCCTCTTCAAATTAATTGAGGCTATGATAGCGCAGAACGAGAAAACCAATGTTTTCCCTACCTCGAATTTAACCAGGTAAGAGGATCTTCACGCTCTAACACCTGAACGGAAAATTGGCCGTTTCGCCGGTTGGTGAGACCGGGCGGGTATACGCCATCCAGTTAGCGTTGGCGAGGTATGTAGTACCTATCACATGCGGGGTAGCTGTTCAGTAGTTACTGGCCGACAATGCGTTTTGTCTAGGGTAGCGACAATCCCGGTCAAATTTTGGCTTCGCAGGGCCGATTCTGTTTCCCCAGTAGTCGTCAAGTACTTTCGGATCGATCTAAAATTTTAACCAAACTGACCATCTCTCTCGGGCTGACGGCCTATATATGCCGTCCCTGCACACTCCCCTTGGATGGACACGCATATGGATCCGAACGCCAACTCGCATACATCCTACTCCGTCGCTGAGAATGAGGGTGATACCAGCCCTACGTACAACTCCAGTTCTGAATTCCCCTCTATATCTGATGACGCTATGTTCGCAACTTCGAGTACGAGTGGGCATACGATGAGCACTTTGTCTAGCGTTGAAGTAACCGGTAAGTACTTTTCTCATCGTGATCTCAATTTTATCGCCCGAATTCCGATTCCTCCCATCCGTTTACTCGCGACCGCCGCTAACTCCGACCCACCCAGACTATTTCCGCTCAATTCACGGCTCCACCTACGCCGCCGACGAAAATATACCCATCACCTTCCCAGTGGACAGGCTCAGGAGTCGTCTCGATGTCGTACTTCACACAATCGTCCGGCTTAGCTACAATGGCGTCAACGTACCCGCTGAAACCGACGCGATGTTGCGGGCAGGAGGCGTGGACCATGGGCTACAGGGTGCTCGCGTTCTAGATATCGTCACCAATAGCGGTTCATGGTACGCACATTATATATTGAGACTGAGTTCGCGCGTTGAATGCCCAGCTAGGGTACGCGAAATGGCCAGCGCATACCCAAACGCGACGTTTGTATCAATCGATGCCAAGCCACTTACACGTCATGAACCACACCCAAGGATCGAATTTGAAGTGTACGACTACTACACTGGTATCAGGCAGTCAGCATCGAGCTTTGACTTGGTGCATGTGAGGCAGGGAGTACTTTCCGTAAGCACTCGAGCTCTTCAATCCATCCAGCCTTTCGTGATCTCAAATGTTTAATTTGCTTGGACTCAGACGAAAGATTTCAACTCCCTACTAGGGGAGATGCACCGCGTACTCAAGCCAAACGGGATCCTTCTTATGACTGAATTTCCCCCCAAGTTATACGAAGGTAAGTTATCCCTGCTCGATTAGCATCGCAAGCCGTAGGCCCTCGTGCAATGCTTATGACCGCGCTTCGATCTATAGGCGAAAATGTTTCAGAGCCCCTCCGATCTGCCACTCAACGCACCGAGGGTCTCCGCTTATTCCGCGAAGCTTTCGAGTCACAAGGCATTGACATGACGATCTGGGACGAGATGATCGCACGACTTTCCCCCACCCACTCACTCTGGACAAACTCCGCATCTGATCCGGGACATACCAATCCTGGCATAGTATCCCGAGGATTCCATCACATTGTCGAGAGCCATCGGCTTGTACCTACCGGACCATGGCACCCAGATGACAATCAAATGGTTATTGGAGGATTGGCACGCTTATTATTTGGTTTCACGTGGAAAGCCTTGTTGCCATTGTTGCTTATGAAGAGTATGCGGGAAACTGAAGCTAGGGCGGTGGTGGATGGGATCTTAGAAGAGTTTGTCGATGATCGGTTCAAGGCGTATTTAAAGTGTCATATGTGGTCCGCGAGAAAGATATAGACGCATTAGATTTCGTACCGATTGTACCTGCCGGAGAGGATTTTTAGCAATTCCAGGCACGGCTGCATCGTTCATTTCGTAGATAAATGCTCCACGAGCTTGTTGTGGAGCGGCTCGACTGTTGTTCAACCACGTGTGTTCGTGTGCCTGGCGCCGCCCCATTCTGTCTTTGCCTCCGGACCCTATTCTTGGCGTGCATTTGTTAGCTCCTCCATACTTTGTGTACCCCTGGTCTCGCTTCCCCATTTTTGAACATTTTCTGGACTTGGTCCCGAGCGCTTTGGCTGGACCTTCATGTCGCTCGTAAAATACGTGTGCCGGAATATGGTTCAATCACGTG
>WSTG01000958.1:0-12450 GCA_019616325.1 Ceratobasidium sp. 394
CGGGGTTAATCCCACCGCCAAACATGTCCTCGCTCATCGTGGTCGTCGGAGAGTAGATGACAAACCACGGCGCTACACAACAACAAGATCATGTGATGTGGCGGTGTTGTCTTGATAACCATTTAATGCCTATTCCCCAGCAGTGAAAGGTATACACCAGTAAACCACGACAGTACAAACCCAATAAACCCAGAACCACAGCCAATTGAAACAAAAACTAGTTAATTCACCGTGATGTCTGCCAAGCCAGGCGTCGGTCAATGATAAAATGCTCGGGCATCACGCACCTAACCTTGGACGTTAGCTCACAAAGATGTATGTGTCACGCCTCGTCAACCCTTCATGTGTGACTTTTTCCATCTATCATACCCGCATTTAGATTACACGCATGTGTAACAAACGCAACGAACAACTAACTCACCATATCTCGAACTGAAGCGGCTTTAGCCCTGCTTTTTGGATCAGGATCCCAACATGACTCGAGCATCCGCCACAGAACGTCCCCAACGCTGCTCTCGTACGGAATAAATATGTCTGGACGTGGGGGCGCCTGCTTTCGACAAGCAACAGCGACCATTACGGCATAATCACTGAGCCCCGCGTATGGTACCTGGCCAGTAATGACCTCCTGGTGCTGAAGAGTAAGTAATCCGCTGCTGGGAAGAACTACATCTACTAACTAGGATAGTCTATCTCATACGTTAGCAAGCTAACAAAACTAAGCGATTCCCATACGTACCATTCCAAGCGCATATACATCGCTCTCGCAGCTCGGCAAACATGGCTGTTCGCTCACCAACTCGGGAGCCTTGAATGGAGAGTGTCAATCGCAAGAAACCTTCCGGCTCGAGTGTACTTACGGTCCAGCGTAGCGTAAAGTCGAGACCTTTTGGCGTTGGAGCAAAACATAAAGTGTACTCCTGTAACCGTGTATTGCCAAAGTCCGACAGGGAAATATCCCGGTCGGCGACCTCCGGCTACAGCCGGAGGTATCCGTCGTATCCACCTGTCGCCTCCTGTCGACTTAAGGGGGGACAACTGGCCAGGTGCCGCCAAGGGGACTCTGTTCCCTGTCACCTGTCGCCAGCGTCACGTGGGGTGATCGCCAGCTGTAGCCAGCCACGGTAGGCGCTGATCGTGGCTGTGTCGCGGCGATCGTAGCTTATATCCGAGCATGGGGATGGCTGGAGCACGGCGTATGAATGGATATGGCTCGGCATAGTGTTGGATGTAGCATAGGCGACATTTGAGTTTTAAAATATATATTACTTTCTTTCCCTTTTCCCTTGCTCCCTTTTCGGTCTTGCTTCCATTTTCAGTCTTATTTGTGCGATAATCCCGGGTTTCTAGGCCTATATGCTACTATCTTTAGGTCAGTTAATGAGGTTCAAGCGGGGGATCGAACATGCTTACTAATTACAACTCCTTTGCGCGCAACCACTCGGCTAATGTGCTGTGATTTTAATCGTGCGGCACTTGAAGTTATCTTGGTCTTTGGTCATCTGGTCCAACCAATGAGCTCCGCTGCTTGTGCGTCACTCTTGCACTTGGACCGCGCACTCACCATCGTTGTTCTGCTGCCCGATATCTCTATTCCCCATGCCTAACATACGGCGGGTTCGTAGGCGGGTTCGTTCCAGCTCGGCGGACTCCAATCGCCAAGGCTCCGGGCAGGGTGAGGAGGAGGAGGAAGAGGATAATGAGGAGGCGCGGTTGCGGGCGGTGAGTTAGCTTTGCTTATTGCTTGGGACAATGCAAGGTGCTCACATCCTGGTTGCTTGATCAGGCCCAGAGGCGAGTGCTGCGTGCGGAGGAGCTTGCAGCCGAGCGCGAGGAAGAAATCAGACGTCTGAGAGCGCAATTGAATGCTCAAAACGCGAATGCGGGTCATCCAGCGCGTAGAAATCGCCCTGGTGGTCGAAATCAGCCAGCTACCCCGCCGGCTAACCCACCCGCCAATCCGCCTGGTCGTCAGCATAACAATCAGTGCCGTGGGCAGCCTGCCAACCGCACAGGTACACCAGAAGGGGAACAACCACAGAATGCCCCCGATCCCGCCCGTGCCGAGCGTCTCTTCAAAATCAGTCACAATCGCAGCCTGGTTCGGCAGGCTGGTCGCCGCTGCTGCGTGCTCCATCACCCGTTTATGGAGGAGGACTTTCTGATCGACAACGCCGTACAGCAGGCGCTTCCTCAGATTCTCACAGACCTCGAAAATAAGCTCGCCGAGGATGCCGAACACGAAGACGAGGGTGGGGACGCGGAGGACAATTTTTGGGCTGTGGATCGATTCGAGTTGGCGGAGCCAGTGGAGATCGTTCGAGAGATACTCTCAACGCTGCCACTTGAGCTTGGGAGGCTGTGGCTTGACCCCAAGTTTCAGAAGCTGGTTTGCAGTTTATGTACTCACTCTGGTGATTACCAGCTAACAGAGCATCGTAGTTCCATACAGGCTATCGCAAGATGAAGTCGGAAGCTGTGTCGGGGGTTGCGAACGCTCGCCATGTGGTGTTCAAGATGACCGACGAGGAGTTTGGTGAGCGGTCCGACGATCGCAAACGTGGCGCCGCTGCCAAAGCGTTGCTCGATGACAACAAGTATCTATTCTCCCCTTCTACTGAGGCGGAGCTACAGGAAGCACGAGCCAATCGCCGTGACCCACCCCGAGGGCCACATTTCTTTCGACATGAATGCTTGGTGAAGGTACGCTCTGCTTATTTAATCTTGCCGCCGCTTCACTGACTCTTCATATAATAATAGCTGGTCTTTCTGCTGCAGAAAGCACTTCTAATCGCGCCTCTACCAAGGCCCGCAAGTCTCGCGGCACCATGTGGAAGGTAACAAGTGTGACGCCGTCGATTTTAACATTTGTCTCACTTGTGGTGGGTTTTCTTCCTCTCGGCTCCTATGATTACTCTTCTTACGAAGCACAAGGCTCATTTTGTGCTCTCCGGTGACCCCGAGTTCCTGCCACAGTCACGCTCAACAGACTTTGCGAGTCTCTGGTCCAAAAGGATGGAGCTGCTTGAGAAGCACCACCGGAGAAGGCTTGCACTATACAATGAGATGGTGCGTTTATTCAACACAAAAGTATTCCCCAAGCACCACCGGGTAGTGAATGAGGAGGAGAACAATCCGTTGGGTGGGGAGGAGCGTGCGCTTGAAAGGGAGCTTGATATGTCTGATTAATGTCTGAAAGTGCCGGCTTGATAGTTTCTCATGTCTGAAATGTCTCATGTACAATAGCAAAAGCGAAACGTTTCTTGATAGCGATCCCACTATTGCCAAAAACTGTCAACCAATACATATTACACACAGTCAATTGCAAGACCATGACCGTGTGATGTCATGATAGGCCCAATCACCTTCCCCTGTCCACGATGGCCCCCTCTCAGTACCATCGCAAAACTATGCTACGAAAAAAGTCAAAACAAGTGAATTCTGTAATTTCTGGGCTTGCAACCTGTCCAAAGTGCGGCAAAAACTTCCGGAGACAAAAAGGAAGATACACCAAGCACGTACGGGTCTGTAAAGGAAAGCCCACTAGTGAATCGGAGCCACTCCCCTTGACTCTCAGTGCTGGAGATGATGCTATGGGAAGCTCAGGTTATTCTACTAGCACACTGGACCTACCTGGTGACCTGCCCATACCAGAAGACAATTTATCGACCCATGTTCGCTTCAGGGGTTCAAATAACCCAGCTACACAGAGAGAACAGACACCAGAAGCTCCTCCAGGTATGTTTTATGCGATTCCCCTTATGTTTATGCCCTTCTACTAAATATACATAAAGATGACATCGGGATACAACCGGACAGTGGTATAGGAGGCGCTGGGGACAACTTTATGCTGGAATCAACAGATCTATGCGACACCTCCCGAGTGCCTGTTCTTAGTGAAGGGGAGGTTTGGATACGGCGTCATCCCGCCTCTGGATCCCCAAGTTCATTGCGCATGGTCTCGGGCGCTGCTAAAGCGTCAATCCAATCTGCTTCGGCTTCCACTCCATCCATATGGCCATTCCAGACACGCCAGGACCTTAAGCAGACTGAGGTTTTCATCAAACATCGGGCTACAAGCTCACATATGGATGACCAACTGGCGCTTGAGCAGGAGAAACTACAGGATCCTAATAATCCGCTCACACTTCGATCTGCCAATGACGTGCATGCAGTACTTCAGCTTGCTGTCCCTGCCAACACTCAGGTGCGCTCGCAAAATTGTTAAAGTTGCCATGCTGAGCTTGTACAGTTTGAGGTTGTCGACTTTACTACCAGTTTCCGGGACCAGGATTACACTCACCGCCTCCGAACTCTCCTTAATCCTATACTCTCAGACCGTTTGGTATTTTACCCTGAACAGCCTTACATCCAAAATCCCACAACTGGTGCGCCGATGCGAATATGGGAGGAGTCTTACCATGGTAGCGATTGGTGGAACCTCCAGGTAAGCACTCTTTCATGTGATTCAAGGCAACCAACTCATGGGTTGAATAAGAATAAGGTTGGCTCGAGTACTCGCATATTATACATACAGCTGTACATGGACGCTACATCCGTCAGTATTTATGGTGGTGTCAAGGTCTGGCCGGTATATGCTTGGTTAGGCAACGTCCCAAGTGCATTGAGGAGTAAGCGTGGTGTGGGTGGTGCAGTCTTAGTCGCATACCTCCCAGCGGTGAGTTTACAGTCAAAGATACACGAAATTCACTAATTATGCACGCATACATGTGCAGGTTCAAAAAGATAAACATCTCTCCGGCTCCGACATGGCTGAACTTCGAGCCAAAGTTTATTATCAAGCAATGGCGCTCATATTTGAAGCCATTAAGACCCTCCTGAGCCAAGGGGAATACCTTCGCTGTGCAGACGGGCACATGTATTTTTTCATTGGAGTAATCGCAGTTATATGTGTAGATTACGAGGAAATGTGCGTCATTATTATTCCATCTGTCAAGCCTATTAATTCGGAACTTACTGTTTGCTTTGCATAGGGCTAGGATTGCAGCAATCCTCGGGAGCCTCAGTGGGTTTCCGTGCCCCATATGTCTTGTCCCACGAGCACTACAAAGCGATCTTACGGGCCAGTGGCCACTCCGAACCCATGAGGGTACCCGAGCCATTCTCCATCGCGCTGATAAAGCCAAAACCGCAACATTGCGTAAAGTCATTCGGCGGGAGCAATCGCTACGGAAAACTTTGGTATGAGCACTTGATTGCTGAGCGATATTTTCAGACGCCAACCTTTGTATCTAGAGCTCGTTTATACCACTCATGGGCCATAATTTCTCTCTTTTTCAAGCATTCTCGGCCGATCCACTCCACCAAATCGAACTAGGAGTGTTTGGCAAACACCTGTGGCCGTGGCTGCTCAAGCACATAATGACAGAGGACCAGCAGGCCGAGCTTGACGAACGGTAAGAACGTTTCTATCTGTTAGGCTTTGTCTCATTTTTATCCTAGTTTCCAGTCGATTGCACGCTACCCAGACTTAAAACATTTCCCTAATGGTGTGACCGAACTCGAAAATGTCCAAGGCAGCGAATATGCTGTGATACTCAGGGTATGTATCCTCACCGTGCATGTAGAAGCGCTAACATATCAACATAGATGCTCCCGTGTCTGGCTGAGGACTTGCTCACAACTAAACACGCTAAGCCTGTGCTCCAAGCGCTGCGCACGCTTGCGTGCATACATCTTCTAGCCAAGCTTACCACTCATTCAGAAAACACACTCGAGCTTCTTTCGTTGCATATTGTGCACTTCAGGGAACTTTCGGAGGTGAGGACATGGGCAATAGTAAACCCGACACTTGCTGATTAGGCATCATTAGCAAATGCACAACAAATTTGACGATTATAATACCACCTACCCCAAAATGCACTCACTCTCGCATTTAGTCGACATCATAAAGCGAAAGAGCACAACAGATAACTACCAGACGGGCCTCGGAGAAGGGCTACATCCTCAAAGCAAGCTGGCATACAAGAAAACAAACAAGCAACCGGGATTTGAGGAGCAGGTACGTGATAATGATCAGGCTTTGATTTGTTAGCTGAGTATCTTCCCATGTAAAGATGTTACGCATCCATCTCGAGCAACAGGCAATGACCGAAATCTGCTTACGCATCAAGCATCGAGAAGCAGAACCTACCGAGCCCCAGGCAGCTACGGAGCAGCTCGATGTTTCAGACCTGGTTGCAGAGACCTCGCACTTTGACTTGGGCTCAAGGTGTCGACGCATCCTCACCAGTGAATTTGTGGCTCGCCAGACAGCCCTTCATCCAGAGCATGCACAGTTCGAGCGCGACTTGAAAACATTCTTATACCAAAATGTGGAGGGATTGAGTCGGCGGCGAGACTTTTTGCTCCGAGATCTCCCGTCTTTAGAGGGTACAAAGGTAGGTACCAATATAATTCATTGTTGGAGAAGGCCCTACAATTGTACTACAACAGGTGACGCCATATCAGCTCGTTAGGATCTCCTATATCTCGATGGAAAATTCTTGCGAGGAAGTCGAAATGGTACGGGCAAACCTTGACTGGCGAGGAAGTGGACCACGATACGACTGCGTAATGATTCAGGGGAACGCTGACGAGGGTATGTGGTTTGCACGCCTTCTTAGCTTGTTCGCTCTCGAATTTCGTGGTAAATCGCTCGAAATCGCTTATATTCGACGGTTCCGCACGCTACCAAGCCGGAACCGGGCGACGGGCTACATCGAGCTGGAAGACCAAGGTGTCTATAATTTTGTTTATGCGGGCACTTTGATTCGGTCATGTCTCGTTCTATCTCCTGGTGTCCACCATAATCGGCACGTTGTTGCAGATCTTGTCGATGCCAATGCGTACTTTAGGCTTTATAATATCAAATGATGATTCACGTCATTCTTATTTTCACTCTTTATAGTCTCATAACTCGCCCAAACAACCATACAAGTATTGCAACACTCATGTGTTTGCGGGCGGCGGATTGGCCTGGCTGTAGCCGAGCTGTAGCCACCTGTCGCCACCACCGTTGTGGGCAACAGGTTGGCTCCAGGTAACGTGCCTCCTGTCGCCAACGTGCCGCCGGCTATAGCCGCGGGGGGAAATCCCTGACGTCGGTAATTTTAGCAACGCCTTCTTTTGATACTAGAACGTTTGCCTGCGGCTAGGCTTAACCTACAAAAGTCCAGGGATACGGGTGTTGCTTACCGCTTTAAGATCGCCATGAACCTAAAAGATGGCCTAGTAAATCTGTAAGTGATTGTATGCATGATTTACCCACAGTATCCATGCTATGCAAATACGTTAAGCCTTCACAAACTTGGACACACTACACGAATAGCCTTAGGGACAAACCAGAAAGAAGGGAATAGGAGGCTTACCAGCCGACAACGGTCTACACCAGGATTCCGAGAAACATATTGGGACAAATTGCCATTTTCCATCCAAGGGGACACCATTGCGATCCGACCACGAAATTGAGCAAATCCAAAGAGCTCAAGCAGATTCGGATGTTGATATTTTGACCACACGTATAATTCGTGTGCTGAGCGCTAGGTTTCACGATTAAAATGACCGATAGTGAACTAAATGACCCAAATATGCGTACCTTGAGTATCAGTGGGTTTTGTCGTGGATTTTGATAACGCGCTTGATCTAAAAGGGTCGATGGTCAACGAGACCTGCTTTAGTATGGGCCACGTACTTGGTTGAGTGGCATAATATTCTTGGTCCATTCAGCTCGTAGAGCTATCTGAGACTAAGGATGTATGAGGAGGGTACTGAGGTTGGGTCAGAGAACGTTCCATCCGTCGCGTTCATCGTTAGATGACTAATTTGATGGATCAACAACGAGCGCTAGTTTTGTACGCAAGGTCTTTGACACATCTCAGCTTAGTTTGTTGTTTGATACATACACTATGGGTAAAACGACGTGATGTTGTACAAAGTTTTCATGAATGAACGTTTCAGTAATACGCCGTTCCCCTCTCAGCGAACCGCGGCAAATGACGATAATCCTTCCTATCCTTCGCAACAGCCCAAAGCCAACCATCCAACTGCGGGAGCGTCATCTTTTTTCTCCAACTCGGGTCGTCTTGCTTCGCTCCATCTCGCGCCGCCTTTACAATAATCTCGCATGCATCAACAGCAGCTGCGCGAAGCACATATGCATCCTGCGCGCTCAGCGCAGGACCGTTGAGCGCGGGTGTCCCTTTTGCGGGCCGACCGGCTTCGGTGGAGGAGTTTTCGGGTGTGGGTTCTTGGAGGAGTGTTTCTAGAGTTTCGGCGGAGCCCGCGTTTGGGAATGCGGTACGGAGCGCATCTGGTCCTTGCGATAAATCCAGGACACCAAGATGGACGAGCATGGAGGGAAGCACGTTATCGGAGAATACTGGGAGGTTGTCTGTCGCGGGAATTGGCACAGATCCGCCTGGTGCTCCACCAAATCGTAATGTGATGGCATGAACAAGGAATAGCGCCTTTTTGAAGAGGTATACGGCTGTATGTGCGTGGTGTAAATGCGAGGTACTCGAGTATGGGATGGGAGGACTTACGTTGTCCATCGATCACAGTCATATCCCGAAAGCCAGGGATCGCCTTTACAAGTCGTTCTACGATTGAATCGGGACACGGGCTAGTGCCTCGTGACTCGCCAACCCGCTTGGCTTCTTCCAACGCCTCGACGACAAATGCACCGAGATCTTCATATCCTCCTTTGATCAAAACCCGTCCGGCCTCCTTAAGCGTAGTGACGATTAATCCAACTAGCTCGTTTAGAGGGCCGCCCAACTCTCCGACAACCAGCCCAGGAATAGTCGGATGAGGCTTCTCTTCGTGCAGCGACAGGTTCATCAGACTGGCGATCTGGGCAGTGGTGAGTCGATCCCAGCCCTGTGCGCTCATCAACCCCGAGTCGCTATCGATATACATCCCCATCACCAGAATACGAATTGTATCATAGGCGCCTCGTCCAGTAGCCGCATGCAAGGGCGCTCGGTAACCAGACGCAAAGTTCAAGAGTGCGAGTGTCCCTAGAAAATTGAGCTCCGCCTTGGTAGACGGGAAGGCAAGTGGAAAGTTTACTCCATGAACTGTGCCGAGACGGGTGAACGAGGCGCCTAAAGCAGGAGAGCGAAGCAGCCTTTCGACAGCGGACGACGGAACGTCGATTCCCGATGTGAGCCGGAGCGCGCGACAAGAGGAGGTAACTGCCTCAATGTACTTTCCAGATTCAGGAAGAGGGGCCTGTACGGAAGTCATGGGCAGAGCAGGAGCAAAGACGAAGTTGGGTTTTCGAGGGGACAAGAGTACTGGAAACCAGGAATGAGAGAATTAAATATACAACAGTAGCTCAGAGAAGAACAAGTCATCCAGGCTCAAAATTTTAAAGTGACTCAGTCAGACCGCAGGACTACGACTTCTGTTGGAAGTGTCGAGTGTGGCGGGTGAATGTGGTTTGTGTCAATGACTCAATTCATTGCGACGGAGGCTCACGTGATATTTCGGGGGCTCCTTCCGGCGACGACAAGCCAATAACTTGAAGCCGACTTGGGCGTGATAATCTCATCTACTAAACATGACAGGCAAAATAGCGAATCACCGAGTATCCGAGTCACTTTTCTTCGTTTCTTGTATATCGGTCCGCTGACGCTCTGGGTTCCGACGTTACTCAAGGATTCTGCTGTTCTTGCCAGTATTGGTTCCCAAGTGAGATAGACTTAATCACGGAATCTGGGTTACGGGATTTATAGCTTCTCAGTTCTCGACCTGTGTGCGGCATGGGTTGGATGACATGAGGCTCCATGTTATTTCATGAATCCTTTGCGCTGAAACTAACCACTTGGGTCAAGAAATGTTAACAATACCTGAAATACTCCAAAAAAATCTCTAGATTCATGCTCTGGCCTGCAGAATCGACCGAAGCAGTACTTCTAAACATGATCTTTTAGATTTTCAGCGGAATAAAAGCCTTTCACTTGTGGCCTGCTAGGCTTAAATGAACGTCCTTGTATCGGATCTCATTTATCTAGTATTTATCCCCAACTTGCCTCTCAGCCTTGGGTTTTGGCGCTCAACTTCAGTTAGTTTAATCACAGGACAGGTTATAGCATAACAAACACGGCGCCCATGATATATCTGCGTACTACCTGTCAAGTAAGAAGGATAAGGGAAGGTTCGTACCATGACGTCTTATGCATAATTCGAGGCTCTCCACTAACCTTCGTTCTAGTATGTGACCCGAGCATTTACGTCTAATTAAGGGCTTAGCATCGCTATGGCTCTCATCATTTTTATGTGGGCTGCGCTATTAGCATTGTTGGCACCCGGTTCCACTTGCGCTTGTTCAAGCTAGAAGCATATGCGGTGCGTTGTTTTTATGCAGCCCCGACAATACGACAATTCGAGAGTGGCGCGCGTGATCAACAGGTGCATACAGTCTCTTTGTTCTCCAAGTTCCCCCCATTCCCTTATATGGAAATAAAATTATTGATAAACGCCACGCGCCACTGATCTACATAACACCTGCAACCACTCGCCTTGCACCTGGACTGACAAATGAAGGTGGAAGTTGTTATCCCGGTGCGCCATAAAAGCTCTACAGCTTCAAAGGCGACTATTCGTCCGCCCAGTGAGCTCCGTACGTCTCAGGCGCACCAAGTTAACTCAGAGTTGATTGGATAATGATGTTTTTATCACTAGCCACTGAACCAGGCCCGGCTTGGATGGAAAAGCCACAGGATCTGGTCACAGGCGAGTCGGCCCCACTTGCTTCTATCCTACTATTACTTCTTGGACTCTAAACCTCTGCCTGTTTATCTCAGGGCGAGAGTTGCCCGACGGACGGCCCAGGCGCATGCGTAGTCGGTCTCAGTGCACGAAACAAGAGTCGGCTGGAGATCACTGGAGCGACTTGGACTATACGCCTGATCAAAGCAGCTCCCCTGGGGTGTCAAGAAAGTCGGTACGGAAACGGCGGAGGGAGCCTAGCCCTGCGAGTTCGGCATCTTCAGTTTCCCTAGGGTCGACGTGGTACGATTCTACCAAACGCAGGATTACGCATAAACCGGAATACGGGACCAAAGGACGACGGGGCGACACTAGAAGTGAGGAAGCTCTGGGGAAGGACCAGGAAAAGGCTAGGGCTCGCGACTATCCCGGGGCCACATACGACAAAACTTTACTTGCTCAGTCGAAGCCAAATCTACCCCCGCCACCGCCCCCGGTCGACCTACCACAAAACGCTCACAGTGATTCCGGCTATCTTTCCGAATCACTGGGTAACTCGGTCGCATCCTTTAGCGAAAGCAATCGAGCGCTCTACTCGCCACTCGCCGGCCCGTCAGTTGCAACCTTTCACTCCGACTCTAGCGTGGGCAACTCGGAGAGTACTCGAACCGAAGGGCGCGCCTATTCACCACGTTCCATCTCGCCTACACCAGAGGAGGTCGACGAGGACAGTTATGTTGAAAGCATGGTAGATCTCGAGTCGGATATTCAAGCTACGGACGACCTCGCGCATCTAATGCAAAGACCACCCCAGTCGTCTTTCCTCACGCCTTCCTCGCGCCACCGGGGTGCAACTGTGTCGCCTATTTCATCCGGCGGTCGGCAGCGTTCACGTCATGAAGCTGGCTCGTCCACCGCTCCGGGCACCAAGGAATGGCATGGAACGAGGAATGCTAGAGGCTCCTTGAACTACGAGACCATTGAAAGGGATTCACCCGAGCGTACCCGGTTCGGGAAGCAAGTTACGTTTGCGACTGGTGCGGGTCATCCCGAGTCAACCGAGCCAGAACAAATCGACGACCGGGTTTCTTTTCCCAGATCCAGGTCAACGTCTGTATTGTCGTCTAGGTTCACACCTACTCCTCCCAGCCGCCGTTACTCTCAATCGCTTGAAACCATCCCGGGGTCCCGCAGATCCGAAGGTATCGAAACCGAAGAGTTGTTCTCTGAGATTGAAGCGAGTTATGCTGCATCTCTCCAAACTCCTTCTCAGAGTAGCTTGCTCACTCGGATCCCGCCAAAGTCGTCCGATATGCATTTGCTGTCAAGATTGGGACTTGGAGTGGTACTCGACAGGCTGGGAGCAAAATATGGTTTTACCCGGGAGCTAGTGGGTGAGGTGTACAGCGTGGAGGATGGGATAGTAGGGACCGAATTGGTGCTGAAAGAGATGAAAGCCCAGGTGGAGGAGGTGTTATGTCGCCGAGCGAGTAGTGTGATCGAGGGAGACTATGCCTAGTTTTCTTGTATCGAATATGCGGAAGAGATTTTATGTATGAGTGAATTAGATTATATCATAACTAAGTTGAATTTTTTCAGCTCCTATTCGAGTCTCAAGGGGAGAATTGGTACATGTCAGTTCCACAAAGGGTCGGCGGGTCACGTGTAGCAACAAGCGCTGTTTGTTTTCAACCACGCGCTTGCAAGCCTCCACTTTCTGAATGAGGCGTCGCT
>WSTG01000959.1:0-12410 GCA_019616325.1 Ceratobasidium sp. 394
GAGTCATGTGACCTCTTGTCGTCTCAAAACACCCCTGTCTTCGGCCTTTCCCCACCGGTAGCCGATGATCGGGGATTGAAAGCTCCCCTATCCTCTCGGGTTCTCGTGGGCCCAATGAATTACCTGCCTGTAAGAGGCGTAGGAGGCGTTTCCTTTTTCTTAGCCTTGAGCTCGTTCACCGCGATTCGAATTAGAAGACTATTAAATCGATCCGGAAGTACCTCATGACCATCGACGAAACCCGAATATGCAGGTTTGACTGCGAGCAGGACAAATCTACTGCTTCTGCTTGAACTTTGTGGACCTTTTCCGGGCTCTGCGCCATCAGGTGACTTGCTGGCAGATGTAACTTGAGTGTCTTTTTATGGCTTTCTTCTTGGGGGTGACACTTGTTAGTACCTAGGCGCTAAGTACTTTCCGACCCGATAGAACGACTCTTCGTAAACGATTTATACAACAAACCACGTATCCTGCTTAACCTCTTACCTTTATCGTTTATATCCATCTTTACGCTGTAATCAGTTCAAGCTGGGTCCCCTTTAATGAATTTGCTAAAAATTATCGCCGCTGGTTAATCTACTACAAGTTTGACGGTGTCTCACTTGACTTGCCACACTTGGGTGTCCAACCGTACTGTGATTCTGTCCCGCAGCTGGCCTCCAGTAGCGTAGATTCTGTATGAGTTGGCGACTCACCAAGTTGGCTTTACGGCACAATCCCAACGGTATGCAAGCTCCGGTTGGTTTCCCAAGGTGAGATACTACAATATCTTCTGATAGACGCTCGTATATGCTACTATGGAAAGGGCTTGCATTAATGTACTAGTACAATTACATGTTTGAACAATTCACCGACAGTGTGCTACTAGCTACAATGATCACAAAAAAATTACAGAGAAAAGAAATCTAGCGAGTTGAAGTCCTACCACCCAATCCTTACTTCCTACGTACTCTTATAGTAGCCTGAACAACAGCGTTCCCCTTATTGGCGACGGCAACGAGTATCGCACAGAGTGTCCTGGTGGATGGATCCGGTGTGATAATACTAAGCTTTCCTGCGAGTCCAGCAACAGTTCCGAGTGTGCTGCCATATAAATTCAAGTAAACTATTTGCTTCGCCTTTGCCGCGGTTTCTTGTTGAGCACGTAGGTCGCCCCAGAACATAGATACTAGAATCGCAAAACTGAATACGCTAGTCGCCATCTGGGCTGCCGCTAGGGTGCGAGAGGAGACTAGAACGTGGCCAAGTTTCAAGAACAGCAGGGCGTGATAGAGGACAGCTTCGCTCGCCCAACAGGCGAATAGTAGAATCCTATCAAACCACGATTGTTTTAGCACAATGACTCGCAACAGTAGTCTAGGTCTCTTGCCGTTTGTTGTGGCCAGGGGCAGCCTGATTACGAGGAAATTGTAAAGTCTGTAGACAGCATACAAGTTATTTCAGGCGGATAGATCGTTTGGGGAATTTGCATGGTGCGTACCAACGTGATTACTCTGAGAATGAATTCACCCCAGCCAAATACAGGTATTTCAGCCTCAGCGAATATGTCCGTCGGTATCTGGAGCGCCTTGATGGTACCAATAGAAACTAAAAGTCGATGAGAACCTCGTGAGAACCCATAGATTCCAAGTAATGCGAGTAGACAGGTCAACTCACTGCCCATGTAATCCCTAATGTCGGTAAAAGCTGCTATCGACGCGGGATCTCCCAGATTCGAGTCAACCGACGTCTAAAACGGGCTGGATGTCAAGTGGTTCCATAACCTAAATTTGAAACTTACCCTGTAATCAAACGCGGCGATATGCCTCGGTCGGCCGCCCTCTACAAGAACCGACGCCACGTTGGTGAGAAACGCCAAAACACAGGCGATGATATCGAGAAGGTCGACGTTCCAGCCTTTATTCCTCGCTAGCGAGCCAATGACCTTCCAGTTAGCGATGGGAGTAAGGAGGGCGATTCTGAAGTTCGCTAGTAGTCCTGCCACAGTTTTGGTAAACCGCGAGTGTACGATCGCTTTGCTCCTCTGGCAGAATGTTCCTAGAGCTGATCCAGCGAGGCGTTTTGCGCTTGATACGATACTATCGAGGGAGAATGGATTCGTTTCCCGAAGAGTTCTCAGAAGAAAGCAGAGAATATTCGTAGTTGTTTCGCCAATAGACTCGATACAAGGTGTCATATTGTTTGGCAACGTTGAAATAGCCGACTGCGATAAACCTGTATCCACCTTGGCGATGGAAGGCCGGCGTAGTTGAACCGTTGCTGTGGCACGACTTTCCGCCGGCTTGAGAGTCGAATCTATGAGCTACTCGTCAAAAGCAACAAGATTATTTTGCATATCTCACGTAGCGGGAGAGAAGGGATTACGCACCCTCTCAAGTACTTCAAGCTTCTGCTCGACCATCCGCTCTAGCTCGCTTACGTGGTTCTCGGCGCAAGTCAGACATGCACAGATAACGTCGCGAATAGGAACGGCGGTAGCTTTGATTTCGCCAAAGCTGAATACGAATCGAATGAGGTCGGAGGGAGTGTGTTTGGCACAGTCATCGATCTCAAGGTTTCTGGTCTCCCTGGTTGGTTCTATGGCAACCCGAGTAGCTTCAGCGCGAGCTCGAATGGTCTTGCGCCGAATAGTGCTATCAGGTGGGTTAACCTTAGGAAGGACGAAACCATTATAGAAAACTAACGTACCCCACGATGGGAGCACCTCGCATGCGCCCGGTTCTTTGAGACATGTCGATTGGTCTCCCAACAGTTTGACTATGTATGGGGATACAAGCTACCTGCACCCAATGTTAAAGTTAATCACGGGCTCATCACGACTAAAAGTGAAAGCTTATTCGCACCAGAAATGAGTAGTTCACCCCAGCTGCTTCAAGGGACTTTTCAGCGCAACGCCTCACTTGGCAAACACCCGCCACGAAGGCGCCTTGGTCGGTGGGCAATGGTCGAACGACCACTATGATCATCCCCCAAACATCGCTATATATCGCTATTGCCACCAGTGAATTTGTTCTCAGCTCCAACCTCTGCGTGGCTAGAGTATTGACTAGACTCGATTTGAGCAGTTTGTGAGACGGGGTCCCAGAGAATAAACTAGCGTTGCTACCCCTAAGAGGGTACAAGGACCGAGGGTTCTCGACGAGGATCGTTGCAAGATTCCAAGGGCTCCACAGCCCAGTCGACATCTGGTCGAGGGTCAACTCACCGCCAACGCTGACTGCTTGCGGTGGGCTGGAATGCGGCGTGGCAGACAGAGGGTGGAGACTTTCGTGGTCGAATGCAACTCCCGAGCTTATCACGAGCTTCGAGTTCCTCCCCGGCGTTGGCCGGATTCAGGGAGTCAAGTGGAGTGAGTCATGAGGTCATACTTGAACAGGCCACGTATGGGAACTGCCGGTAAGCGCCGACACAAGTATGACTCATCGTCCTGACAAAGCGGACGTTGTTCAGCAAGTCGTGTGTAACTTCATCCACTCTCTCTGGTGGGCCACCATCGCCTCGTAAAGGATCATACTTCCACACCGTCCTCATGATTCGCAGGATGCCTGGTTGCAGTTTGGTTAGAGTGTTAGAATCTGTTGGCGACCCGACATCGCAACCGGCTACGTTCAATTCGTGTTTGAAGTGCCTCGTATTCCGAGTTCGCCAAAGCCATAGGTGCAGTAGGTGCAGATCGAGGCGTCCCGCCGCGTGCTGCTCTGAACGTCAATGTTTCATCTAGAAAAAACACATGGCAAGCTCGGGTATGTTTCATCGACGAATAGGAACGTCGATGGATTGCAGTTCTAGTACTCCTGGGGGTTTCGAACCATGCCTCAGCTCCCACAATTCTGTTGTGATTTTTTTGGTTGCCCAAGTTTGACGTTCCGCCTCGGTGCTCCCAAAACTTCGGGACATCGAGGTGGAGATACCCGAGTCGCACCTTGTTTTCTTGTTTTCCACGAGCATCGGGAGCCCTTTCTTCCATGACAGAGCCCAGCGATAAACGACGCCGACTCTTGATCCGTTCGCTTCTATGACATCCGCGGGCGCGGATGACTGCTACATTTGTCTGTTCGAAGCCCGGGTACACACATACCGCCGGTTCGTTACATTCCATCACTTGGTATTCCATGATCTTCATGGTTTCGCAGTTGGCTTGTAAGCGGACGGGGATCGCAAGCTGAGGGTATAAAAGAGAGCAAGGTTGAGGTAGTTTACAGGATCAACTACCGTTCTCTTCACACTCTCAAGTGTACCCACTCTCTTTGCCTCTCGGTGAGTGTCAAGTCGTGGCATTAAACGTGCATGGCCGGTTGACTTACAAGCCCGAACATGTAGGCTCGCCAACACCGCTCGCTGCTATCCACACTTAGACTTAGGCTGCGCCTTCCCTCGTCGAGCATCTCCACTCTCGTTCTTTCAGACTTTCATTTTGCATAACTTTGCATATCTCAACATGCTCACTCGTGCTGTCTATCTCTCTGCCCTCGCCTCGCTTGCCGCTGCCCACGGCTTGATCACCGCCGTACACGGTAACAATGGAGTGACGGGTGCTGGCATGGGAGTTGACCCTAGCACGCCTCGAAATGGAGTGACAGCCAAGCCGTACCAGGTACGTCGTCACCGTTTATAGTATTGTAGCACTGTTATTAACTATCTCTCGTCTATAGCAAGACACGAGTATCATCCGTGACTCGGAGATCATGACCGGCAAGGTTGGGCCATGCGGTCGCACCAAGCAGAGGGGTGCCATCGATATCGATGCCGAGATGGCTGGTAAGTACACAATTTACAGCCACACCCACTCAACTTTAATATGCCTACGTATAGCCGCGGCATATGCTGGCATGCCGTCTGTCTCGCCCAACGGGGAGATTCAGATGACACTCCATCAAGTCAACCAGGATGGAGCCGGGTACGTACATTCAAAGTAGCATATATGCGCGTCTAACCTCCTGCCTTGTTCCAGCCCATACACGTGCGACGTGTCCGCCGACGGCGGCAAGTCATTCAAATATGCGAAAGTGACGAAGAACATCGTCGGGATACCCCTCATCGGGCTATCCCTGGCGGCCGCAAAAGACTTCCCGCTGAATGTCCAGATGCCGTCGTACGTGTGCTTACGCACTTCATCTGCATTGTCTAACAGATTGGATTAGTGGAATGAAATGCGCTGGTGGACCAAACGGCGATGCATGCATTGTACGCTGCCGTAACACTACTCCTGCTGGGCCGTTCGGGTCGTGCGTGATCGTTACGGATACACAGAAATATGGGTACTATGGAGGTGGAAGCGCGCCGGCTCAGAACACGGCCGGGGGAGCGGGCAAGTCGGCACAGGCTGTGACGCCCGCTGGAGTGATTGGCATAGTCCCCGCGGCCGTTGCAGATGCAATCCCCCCTATCATTCCAGAGTAAGTCGGGGTATCATCCAGGCTGTTGAACAATGTTTGACAAAGATTTGCAGCGCTGCCGCGACTGTGCTCAACGGTGCCACCAAGATCATTGGTCTCCGCCGGACGATTACCCCGGACAGCGTTAAGCCTCTTGCCATCGTTGGCGCAGTTCCCGCCGCGATTGCAGATGCCATTCCTCCGATTGTGCCCGAGTACGTCTCGTCCCTCACGCATACACTGTACCTTTCTAATTTGTCTCGGCTACAGTGCCGCTGCGACTGTGTTGAACACTGCCACGAAGCTCATCGGCGTTCGCCACGAAGGTCATGCCAATGGTGTTAACCCTGTCGCTATCGTTGGTGCTGTGCCCGCTGCGATTGCAGACTCGATCCCTACTGTTGTCCCCGAGTGAGTATTGATCCCATCCTGTCCGTCGACTCTGTCTGATCTATTGGTACCTAGTACTGCTGCGACCGTGCTGAACGCTGCCACCAAGCTTATTGGCGTTCGTGGACTCGCCGGCCCTGAGGAGTTTGCTGCTCAAGATGCCGAGGATGCGTGCGTGTCTTTGCTCGATTTGCGTGTTTGAAACGGTGCTAACGCATATGTACGAATACAGGAAGGTCGAGGCGAAGTTGATTGCGGACTTGCAAAGCGGCAAAGTGGGTGAAGGGAAGCGGGTGATCCGGTCTCGTATCGCTGGATCCTTGAGTGGCCAGTGGATCTAAAGCCCCAACTCGACACCGGCTTCAAATCCCCCTCCCAATGGGCGTTGTCTCTCGTCCTCTTCATACTTTCCCCGTTTATCAGAGCTCGATTATTTCTTGGACATATCTTTACTTTGTACTGGTGGATGTATGTCTCAACTATCCGTAGTCTAATGCCATTTTCATCTATGCAACGCATCAAGTGTCTCCATATAGCTTTTGTGCGTTTACCCATGGTGGTCATGTGCGGGGCTATTGAAACAGCAGATGTTCTCGTATGAGCATTTGGCCCCGAAAACATCCTCTCTGCGGGGCATCCTCTAGGCGGTTTTATAAAAAAAGAATGACCTCACATACTCTATCAAGTGAGACATTGTCCGAGACTGGACTCGTTGCATCTAGGACGCCCCCTCGATTATGAGTCGAGACGAACACTCGGGCTACTCGAAGATACGCGACCATCGTTGAGCATTTGTATCGAATCTGACTAGAAGCAAAACTACAAATAACAGAGGTGCGGTAGAGACTTGAGGGTGTTGCGTTCTACCCATTTCCATATTTCTTTCGGCTAAGAAATGGTCACGTATCTGCAAACAGTCTAACCTCACTGTCGTGGTCCGTGCGTGGTCCGTGCAGTGCTTGTAGGCTCCCGAGATACTTGAGTTATTTATCCTTGTTTTGCCAGAACCCTCAATTTGCTCCCGTCCCGGAAGATGTGACCAACGGTGGCATGGACTGCCCTCCCGCCAGTCGCCGCGTTTGAGCCAGCTACCAGCCTATTATACCTGAACCACCCCATAATTTACCCATGCCTCCGATTGACCGCCTTCCCAGTCCAATACTCTCGGATATATTCATCCTTACGTGCCATGTCGCAAGTCGTCAACGCCATGCCCACGGGCGCGTTCCATACGTTTTAGCCGCGGTCTCCCGTTTTTGGCGTATGGTAGCACTATCGACGCCGATGCTATGGAACTTTTTTGACGCAGTGCTTTCACCTGAATGTGTCTCGATTCACCTCGAGCGGAGTGGCATTCTGCCTCTTGACGTCTCTCTTGATACTTCATCGGCTTATAAAAGCGGCGTGTTTCCAGGTCCGCTCTGGCGTATCGACGCCGACGCGTTCAAAAAATCGTTGGATCTATTACACGACAACTGGGCTCGCATACGACACCTTGATGTCAGTCTTATTACGAATAAACACGAAGATCTAGTTGTGGACACGTTCAACGATGCCATAAAGGTCTGCGACAACCACAGCCTTCGATCCATCTTTGTGCACGCCTCGCCATACGACGAAAACGGTCGGTATTCTAGACCGGATACTGAGATGCAACTTTTTTTGCCACATTCTGATACACTTTGTCGCATCGAGCTGAACGGCGTTGATTTGTGCTTAACCCCACGCCCGTATACATGTTCCCTACTGGGGCTGCGCGAACTGGACCTCTGTTCGCAATCTACAATCTACTTGTCCAATACCCTATTCCCCATGCTAGAACTCCTACCGAACCTCTCGTATCTATCACTCTGCGGACATACGTTGACGGACAATTGGATAACTCCACGGCGACCGGAACGTTTAATCTCGTTGCCGATGTTAGAAACGTTGAGGCTCGTCGAGATTGGTGGACAGACCCACTTGAATTACCTGCTTCAGACCCTTGACATTCCCAGGCTTAGGCTCCTCCGCTGCTTCAATAACCCGGACATGGGTGAAGGACTCGTCGTTGTGATGCGACAATGCAAACTCGAGGTCTTGGAGTTAATCGGACCATATTGTGTTAGAGCCGTGGACGCTGCATTCTCCAACGCAGACAGTTTGGGCGAGCTCAAGAGGCTTGTGGCGCTCCAAGACGTCGAGGGACCTCCAAGCGGCTTTGTCGAGAGCCTCGCTCGCCGCCTCTGCAAAGTGGCTTACTTCCCAATGCTCGAATATTTGCGCGTTCCATGTCTACGTGACCAAGAGTCTGTAAAGGCGATAGACAAACTTCGGAGCACCAGACCCTCGCTTGAGATTGAAGTTGAATCTGAACCAGAGTACAGTGATGATGCATCGGTTTCGTCGCATGAGTAAACGGGGGTTATGCATGGTCACTGTATATATTTGATGACATGAAATACATTGTATTACCTCATACACGGACATTTCGTGTTGTTCGGTCCTCCTTCGGAGCCTCGAAATTACAGTGAAGTCAAACCGGTCAAGTGAGCCTAAGTGCACAAGAGAGGCTTATACATCTTCAAGTGACGCCGCTTCCTCGCCTGAATGTCAATGTTTCATCTGGAAAAAACATATGGCAAGCCCGGGTATGTTTCTTTGACGAATAGGAAGGTCAGTAGATTGCAGTTCTAGTATTCTTGCGGGTTTCAAACCATCCCTCAACTCCCACAGCTCTGTTGTGATTTTTTTTTGGTTGCCCAGGTTTGACGTTCCGCCTCGGTGCTCCCAAAAACGCCAAGACATCGAGGTGCAGATACCCGAGTCACACCTTATTTTCTTGTTTCGACGAGGACTGGAAGCCCGTTCTTCCATGACGCAGCCCAGCGATAAACGACGCCGCCTCTCGATCCGTTTTCTTCTGTGGCATCCGCGGGCGCGGATGACTGCGACATTTGTCTGTTCGAAGCCCGGGTACGCACATACCGCCGGTCGGTTGCATTCCATCACTTGGTATTCCATGATCTTCATGGCTTGGCAGCTGGTTTGTAGGCGGACGGAGGGTAGCAAGCTGGGAATATAAAAAAGGGCAAGGTTGAGAGAGTTTACACCATCAGCTACCGTTCTCTCCACACTCTCAAGTGCACCCACTCTCTTTGCCTCTCGGTGAGTGTCAGATCGTGGTATCAAACGTGCATGACCGGTTGACTTACAAGCACGAACGTGCAGGCTCGCCAACACCGCTCGCTGCTATCCACACTTAGACTTTGTCGAGTATCCCCACTCTCGTTCTTTCAGCCTCTCATTTAGCATAGCTTTGCATATCCCAACATGCTCACTCGCGCTGTCTATCTGTCTGCCCTCGCCTCGCTTGCCGCTGCTCACGGCTTGATTACCGCTGTGCACGGCAACAATGGAGTGACGGGTTCTGGCATGGGAGTTGACCCTAGCACGCCCCGAAATGGAGTGACAGCCAAGCCGTACCAGGTACGTCATCACCGTTTATAGTATTGTAGCACTGTTATTAACTATCTCTCGTCTATAGCAAGACACGAGTATCATCCGTGACTCGGAGATCATGACCGGCAAGGTTGGACCATGCGGTCGCACCAAGCAGAGGGGTGCCATCGATATCGATGCCGAGATGGCTGGTAAGTACACGATTTACAGCCGTACCTACCCAAATTGACTATGCCTACGTACAGCTGCGGCATATGCTGGCATGCCGTCTGTCTCGCCCAACGGTGAGATCCAGATGACACTCCATCAAGTCAATCAGGATGGAGCCGGGTGCGTATATTCAAGGTAGCATATATGTGCGCCTAACCTTCTACATTGTTCCAGCCCATACACGTGCGATGTGTCCGCCGACGGCGGCAAGACTTTCAAATATGCGAAAGTGACCAAGAATATTGTCGGGATACCCCTTATTGGGCTATCCTTGGCGGCCGCAAAGGACTTCCCATTGAATGTTCAGATGCCATCGTACGTGTGCTTACACGTCTTATTCGCATCGTCTGACAGATTTGATCAGTGGAATGAAATGCGCTGGTGGACCAAACGGCGATGCATGCATCGTGCGCTGCCGTAACACTACTCCTGCTGGGCCGTTCGGGTCGTGCGTGATCGTTACGGATACACAGAAATATGGGTACTATGGAGGTGGAAGCGCGCCGGCTCAGAACACGGCTGGGGGTGCAGGCAAGTCGGCACAGGCTGTGACGCCTGCTGGAGTGATTGGCATAGTCCCTGCAGCCGTTGCAGATGCAATCCCCCCTATCATCCCTGAGTAAGTCGAGTATTATCCAGCCTGCTTGAGCTATGTCTGACAAAGATTTTCAGCGCTGCTGCGACTGTGCTCAACGGTGCCACCAAGATCATTGGTCTCCGCCGGGCGACTACCCCGGACAGCATTAACCCTCTTGCCACTGTTGCCGCAGTTCCCGCCGCGATTGCAGATGCCATTCCTCCGATTGTGCCCGAGTACGTCTCGTCTCCCACGCATACAATCTATCTTTCTAATCCGTCTCGTGTATAGCACCGCTGCGACTGTGTTGAGCACTGCCACCAAGCTCATCGGCGTTCGCCACGAAGGTCATGCCAATGGTGTTAACCCTGTCGCTATTGTTGGTGCTGTGCCCGCTGCTATCGCGGACTCGATCTCTACTGTTGTCCCCGAGTGAGTATTGATCCCATCCTGTCCATCGACTCACTCTGACGTGTTCGTACCTAGTACTGCTGCGACCGTGCTGAGCGCTGCTACCAAGCTTATTGGCGTTCGTGGACTCGCCCGCCCTGAAGAATTTGCTGCTCAAGATGCCGAGGATGCGTGCGTGTTTGCTCGATTCCTCTATTTGACACGGAACTGACGCATATATACGAATACAGGAAGGTCGAGGCGAAGCTGATCGCAGACTTGCAAAACGGTAAAGTGGGTGAAGGGAAGCGGGTGATCCGGTCTCGTATCGCTGGATCCTTGAGCGGCCAGTGGATCTAAAGCCCAATTTGATACTGGCTTGAAATGTCCTTCCCAATGGACTTTGCCTCCTATCTTCACGTTATCCCCTTTTATCAGAGCTCGATTATTCCTTGGGCATATCTTTTACTTTCTACTGGTGGATGTATGTCTCGTCCTTCGTAGCATAATACCATTTTCATCTATAAAACGCACCGAGTGTACCTCATATCGCGTCTTGTGCATTTGCCTAGGTGGCCGTGTGCAGTCATCAAATGGCAGCAGGTATTCTCGCACGAACATTCGACATCGCCAATTTCCTCTCTCTTTGCCACTGTCACCGCTCTAGATTGCAACCACTTGACCCATCTCCGCTCTCCCCTTGCGCTCCCAACTCTCTTCGGTACCATTCGTTTCCCGGTACCTCCCCTTGTTTTGTGTTGTCCCGAAACACAGCCTATATGCGCCGAGCAATAAGTATCACCAGTCAAGGGCTTCCTCTTGTCCCAACTACGACAACTACCAACTTATTTCTTGACGGTTTCCCAGTATAAACCCTACAACTCAACTGGCCACGCCGTTTGATTAGCCACTCAATATTTGGTCCTGGATAGTCCCAATTTGCTTAGATCATCCCTTTGATCTTCCCCACAGAACCAAAATCGACCATGTAAAACGAACGTGTGCAAACCATCTATGCATCTATGTACCTGCCCAAGCCATGTACAACGAACAAAGATTAACACACTCTCAAGTCCCGCGTCCATTACCCCTCAAAAAAAGTCTAACCTAAGCAAAACCTCAAACCAAGCACACCAGGTGCTTAATGTTTCTTTTCCTTAACACACTCGTCATCACTCGCGTACCCTCTTTCTCCTTCTGCCTCTGCCTCCTTTGTCACTTTTGTCTCCACCTTTTTCGAGTTGGCTTCTTTTGGATGGCGCTTAACCCGGCTGTATAGCCCAACATCCTCGTCAAAGATGAATCGGTAGGTCAACATGGGCCAACTTGGATGGCTTGGGAGGGTATCGTAAAATTCTGGTGCGAGAGCACGGAGTGCGGGAAGTCGGGTCCAGGGGATTGAGGGAAAGTCGTGATGCTCGTTGTGGTACCCGACCTACATCCCTATCATGTTAGGAAATAAAATTCGAAAGCAAGGGGGAGCGCACATTATAAGCTAGGACATTCAAAGGCCCATAATAGCTGTACGTCTCCTGGTCGAGGCCATCCCAGATATAATGCTCCGCGATAAAATGTGCGGCACACGGGTGAAGGCTGCCGGCAAAGAAGCTCGACATGATGAGATATGCCAAGGCGCGTCCGCCGAGAAAGTGGTAGAGGGCAGCGTCGAATGTGAGCTGGGTGACGAGGTTGAGGGCGTGCCAGATGGTCGGACGTTGGGAACGGATGAAGCCTGGTCGGAGGGCGTAGAAGAGGATTTGGAATGTGCTAAGGGGTGGAATAATTGTTAGGATAGAGAGGGAGGACGGATGAAGGGAGGACGGACCAGAAGAAGGCTTTGCCGGCTACATTTTGGAGACAGATCATTTCGAGGCGGGAGGGAAGGTCTGTGTCGATACCGTCTTCGCCAAGGTGCTTGTGGTGTTCGATGTGATACCTCTGAGCAGAGCATAAGTAAAGTATTAGAAACAGATAGGGCTTAGGAGAACTCACCTTGAACGTGATAGCATACGGGATCCCGATGGGCA
>WSTG01000960.1:0-12409 GCA_019616325.1 Ceratobasidium sp. 394
GTCAGATTATTTATTACTTCAATTGTGGCATCATTCTGACGTTGACCCAAGTGCCCCAAGTACCGCTTCCTCGATCGTTTTTAAAACGTCCCGACTCGTATTGAGGCTGCTCATAAAGTAGGCGACGTTCCCAAGGACTCGTGCATTCAGCCCGTAGTCACTACCTGAATCCGAGAGCTGGCGTTGCACGGAGGCGATAAATTTTTGACCCGTCGCCGCTTGGTACCCTGACACCGCATATAGCCAATTAAGCAAACAATCACAATATTGATGCAAAGGCTTGACTGACCTCCTTCCGGATCACGTAGCACCATCGCGAAAACCGTCCCAAGAGACATGGTCCGTTCAACTTGCGGCGCTTTGGAAACAGTGTTCACAAATTCTGGATCCCACATCGTCCATACACCCTCGAACGCTTTCTCATCGCCATTTTTGCTCCATCTGTACAGCCCGCCAGCACATTTTCTCTTTGCCTCTTGCCAAGCTGGTCCCTGCGTGACAATTTGCATTTCGTCGATCGCAGCATTGGCGACTGCACATCCAACAGGGTGCGCAGTATAGCTGTGCCCATGCAGCAGTGCGTCGACCTTTTGAGCGCCTGGATAGTTGAAAGCCGAGAAGATAGAGTTGGTGGCAAGAGTAACGCTCAGCGGGAGAAGACCGCCCGTGAGTATCTTGGCGTAGACCGCAATATCAGGTGAGATTCCTAGGATTGAGGCGGGGGTCAGAGGTCCGAGTCGATGGAGCCCTGTAAAAACTTCGTCAAATATGATCGGGAGGCCAGTCCAGTCGGAAGGAGATCTGCCGGTGCCAGTCTTGAATAAATCGCTGGAGCAACGGACAACGTCGACTAGTACGCGTTGGAATAGCGGGTCGACAAAAACCATTCCTGCTGCACCAAGAACGAGTGGTTCGATCATCAGCGCTCCAAAGGCTCGACCTTGAGAGGCAAGGCGCTCAAGTTCACCCAGGATGTGCTTTTCGTAGATCTTTGCTAGGGGTGTATGCAGTTGGGAATCTACATCATAGACTGCCGAAACCGATGGCATGGTATGTTGACTAGTGGAAGAGCCACCCAGGCCTGGTGGTACCGTGATCTGAACCGTGCCATTATGCACGCCAATAGTCGGAGGATCGAACCAGAACCCACGCTCGCGGTGCCACTCGACTGCAGCGTTATACACTCCACCTTCGCATGCGTCCATAGCCCCAATCGTATCCCCGTGGTAGCTCCCTTTAATACCTAAGATCCCCAGCTCAGGCCGTTCCGCACGACTCAAGTTTGCTTCCGCAGCGTTCGCTTGCCGTCGTCGAAGCGCAACGGCCCGAACAGCCATCTTGAGCGCAACCTCAACCGCCGTGCTCCCATCGTCCGAGTAAAATACACGATCGGCCCATCCGGCACCTGGACCCCGGACCAGGTTCTCGGCGAGGTCGAGAGCGGGTGTGTGCACGGCGAGGGGGAAGATTACGTGCCCGTAGCGTCCTGCGGCGTTGGCGGCTGCGAGTGTGAGCTTTGGGTGTGCGTGGCCGAATGCTTGGGTCCACCAGGATGCGGAACCGTCTATGTGAGGGGCGAGGAGGGAGGATTTGGAGTCGGGTGGAGCAGGGGTGTGGGCTGTGAACGAGTCGCCGTGGGCACTGTCAATGGTAGTGATGTCTCGTTCTGGAGATTTGATAAAGTCGTGCTGAACAAATGGCCACCAGAATGTGCTTTCTGCTCGGCGAGGCATGCTGTCGAGTTCTTTGAGACGTCGTTCGTGGATATTGGCAAGTGTCTGCTCGGCGCGATGCATCTCGCCTTCCCCGTCAGAAATGGAAGTATAATAGGACTCCATGTTAGCTTGGTCTTGGGATTTCTCGGAAGCTCGAATAGGAGGAGGGGGAGGCGAGCACACGGTGATGCCTTTTTCAGCAAACCAAGGTGTAAGGTATTCGTGGTTGAGGTATGCTTTCAAAGCGGCAGGATCGAGCATGCAGAGTACGAGGTCGATGCTATATCCACGTAACAAGAGTGACTCGTAGGCTGAGATTGTAGAGGAGATTCCACCAAGACGAGAGTCGGCGATGAGGATTGTGGGGAGGCGGAGAGGCCGGTAGGCATCGGATTGGAGTGTACCAGACAGAGCGGGAGAGTGAACTCCTGAAGCAGCCGGGTCAGATATTGGCAATTGTCTTGATTTGACAGACGAGCAAGTGTCTTATACACAAGACGTTTGACGGACTCTGCTCACCTCCTGCGGTTTCGACAAACATAGAGCCAAATGTATGCTCCGACGCACATCGCCTGATATGCTCAGATATACGATGCACAAATTCTTTGTCGGTTGGTGGGGTCTGAAAGTCATTAAACCGAGGCTAAACAAAATGACGAGGTCTACTGGGCGACTGACCTGCGAGCGATCTCTGGCTGCCGCCAGGTGGGGACTCACAGGATCGCTGTATCGATATAAACAATCTGCGGTTATCCGTCCACCACGAGGGCCCGCAAATCTCGCAATGTGCCTTTGAATGAAAATTTCTTCAAGGTTCATCGTTATTTGTGGGTAAATTTAGGCAGGCTTACTTATCATCTGCATCCGCAGGGTGACCAGTGCTGAGCGGTTTGAGATAGAACACGCGTCGTGAAGTAGCCGCAGCGGTTCGGCAAAGCGCAGTTGTGAGCACTGTTTTGCCAACATCTGTATTAGCTCCAAAGACTTGGTGGATCCGAAGGTGCTTATAGAGATGAGCCATTGAAGATACGCAGAACAGTCAGCTCTAGAGGCGGTATGTCGACCGAGACTCAGCACAAGCGAACATATACACTCGGTATGGCTCGTTGCTCGATAAATTGTGGGTATATGCTAGGCTATGCTGGTGAGGGGAGGTAGCCAAGTAAGTCACGTGCCGCGAGCAGGGTCGCCGAACGCCGAGTTACGAAGGCACGCGCGCATCGCCTCGCACAGGCTCTGAGCGCCCCACGTCAACCGCAGCAACCATCTCCGTTTTAATCAAGGGCACCCCTCGCCGCGGTCTCTTTGGTTCGTACAAATACGCTAGAATGGAACTTCGGCTGACGTTCATCCTAGACCCCCCACCATCACCATGGCACTGATAGACCATATCCAAGATGCCGTCCACAAATTTATTCCACAAAAGAAGGAGACATACCCAAAGCCTCTGAACACACAATCTGGCGGTATTGGCCATGGCATGCAATTCGACGATGAGGTGCAGAATTTCACAGCTCGCTCCAGGTTCAGGGTATAGGCTGACACTCGTGCGTCATATAGATGCCGCTATCGAAGCCTGCCATAGTGTACTATGCGTGCCAATTATTTTTTACGTTCCTTGCGATATGCTGTTTTGCGTCTGTCGCCGCCTTTCAAGCCAGATGGAAAGTTGGTCCATGTGCGTTGCTGCCCTTGTCTGTTGATGTTAGGTGTCTGGTTGCTCATGCAGTTCGTTGGACACAGCTGGTCTTTCTGGGTTCGCGCTCTTTGTTGGCATCACGTCCTTCTTCTTGTCGGCGTTTTTGCTCACCGTCCCAGTGGTTTATGACAAGTGGGACAGGCTCGTCCGTCTAGCCCGGGCTCTTCAGGAAGTACGCGTCATGTTTATTCTTGCAACTGCTGGTCTTGTGTGGAGCTTGCTTATCAGGTGCGTAATTTTGGGCTGTTATCATAAGCGATGAACTCATGCTGTTTTCGTAGCTTCATTACCACAATTTCAGGTATTCAGATCTTCTCCTAACCCTTGCTCGCCTGATCATTGATGTTTGCCGTTAGCGTTCACACAACCCGGTTGCAAAAACCCAGATAATGACCCCAATGCTAAACTAGGCGACACATACAAGAAGCAGCTCGGAGGCTGGTGTAGCACTAAAAAAGCCGGGGCTGTATTCTTTTGGTTGGCGTTCGCGGCCTGGGTCGCCACCTTTGTGGTCGCAGTTCTCGAGTGGCGTTCCGGCAAGGTTCGCGGACGTAGGCGCAACAGTGGGCGCGAAGAGGGCTTCGTCCCACCCCCGGTCGATGACTCGGAGAGAGTGTTTTCCAGGAACGATACCGAATACAGGCGCCCACACGAAGACGACGATGAAGGCGAAGACGACCACCACAACGACCACAGGAGTCCGTTTGCAGACCAGCCACCACAAATTCCCCCTCCGTCGTTTGCACTTGACCCGCAGCCCCGTGCGAGTATGGACGCTTATGGCGCGTTTAGCGACCCTGCTCCCAGCGGCTATGGAGGCAATGCCCCAACATCACCTGTCGGAGCACCGCAAAGGCATGGCACATCACCAACAACACCATCAGATCCCTATGCACAAATCCAGCTTAACTTGGGAGGATCGCCTGCATTTGGTTCTTCAATTATGCCACCCGCGCCAGCCCCGGCGCCAGCACCAGCACCAAGCGCTCCGTACACATCTGCGCCACCTTTGTACACTTCTACCCCGCCAACGACATATGGCGCCGATACTTATGGGGGCGCGACCGCATCCTACGGTCAAACAGGAGGATTTGCTGCCCCCGCCCCTCCACAACCACAGCCAGGGCAGTACCAGTATCCCACATATCAGTAGAGCAGGGCAGAGATCTATAAGGGGTTGAATTCAATTTTGGGAACGTAATTATATGTGGCCACTGGTTTGTTGAAGACTACAGTTTGCTTGCTTGCTGTATTGATGCCTCTGATCTGTTTCTGGTTTGTGTCGGACTAGTAATTTGCACTTTTATACCCTCCTGGTATCATTTACCAAGTGAAGTCGATCGGTAGTCTAGGACGGCCGTGTGACATCCCCAAAAAAGGGAGAGAGGCTGGTTTACCTGGCTGGTCAATCGGGGTTGCAGCCCGGCGCTTGGGCAGGAAAGGGTCGAGAATTTCGAGTCACGCGTCAGGGAAATCGAATTTTGGCGACGATTGGAAGGGATCTGCTGGCTGTTTGACTCTCGACTGGGCTCCCATGAAGCTATAGAACTCACTGTATAACAGCTCGTCTACTCAAAATTGCTAACTTTATATCCTTTCCTGCAACTTCCGCTTTAACGTACTAATTACCTCTCTGGTGCCTGCCACTGTCCGCCACCTGCTCCCTCACTCGCACCACACCACGACCCAGCATGTCAACAGAGCAAAACATCCTCAGTGCTATAGCTATCGCGTCTGACCCGGCCCAAGATCGCACGCTTCAAAACGAGGCTGTCGAGTTCCTTAACACCGTTCGAGCCGGTGCGACCGAAACGTGGCCAGTGGCCCTCCGTCTATTCGTGGGCGAGGACGCGGGGCAGCGAGCCAAGCAGAGTGTACATGTTCGTCTGTTTGCACTGCAAGTCTTGGATGAGCTATTGGACAACCGGTGAGCATTTGGTCCAAAATCAGGGCTAAGTCCGATCTGTGCTGATTCATATCGGGGCTTGGATGATACAGCCAGGAACAGCTGGTCAATGCTGGGCAAGCACAGGAGACTTATGCCACTCTGGAGTCTGCACTCGGCGCCTACCTCGAGTCGGAATATGTCACTGGACCAGCAGAGGCCACTGCACCCTGTGAGTTGGCAACAAAATTGTGGGATAGAAGTGTGTGGTTCTAATGAACTCCCTACTTCCAGTTATCCGCAACAAATTCTCTCACACTCTCGCCTTGCTGTTCCTGTGCACATATCCCGACCAATGGCCGACATTTTTCACCTCAATCTCCCCACTCCTCCACATATCTCCAGGAACCTCGACTCCCACCCTCAACCCGCATGTCACCACCTTTTTCCTCCGCCTGCTCCTCGAGATATCAGGCGAGATTCACGACCAGACCCTTAAATCAGCCCGGTCATTTGCGGCAAGCCGTCATGCGCGTGACGGGCGTGTGCGAGATGCTATTCGCACAAAGGATGCTGTGGGCGTGAATAGCACCGTGCTCAGCGTACTGGAAGAAGTGGTTGGGCGATTAGAGGCTGTTCGAGCTGGGGGTCCGGTTGGACCTGATGGGTTGGGTGCACAGCAGCTAGTTGAGCTTGTCGAGCTTGCTGTCAGGGCTTTTGCTAGCTATGCTCGTGAGTCGCGCTTTAATATTTGATTTATTGCGCATATATTAACATCGTGTTCGTAATGCAGCTTGGGTTGACATCAACTTGACTGTCACCCCTGTTACGGTCAATCTCCTCTTCAAGTTGCTCTCCGACCCAGCAGTTCCTATCAGGCTCGCAACGTCTGCTGCCCTCCTACGCATTGTGCAAAAAGGCTTGAAAGAGCCATCTGACAAATTGCAATTGCTCCGAGTTTTGGCCCTGGGCCAGGTCCTTGAAACGCTAGAGGCAAAGACTCGGATCCCCGGGGACAAGGACGATGCTGATAAGGACGATGAAGTTTCGTATCGTGAATCCTTGGGCAAGTTGACTAGTGGGCTAGGTCTGGAGCTGATCAAGTTCTGCGATGATGTGAGTCGATTTTGGTTCAACGCGTCATTGTTGCTCGCCTGCTTATCATGTACAGCAATCAAATCCGCCTCCAGAGATTATCGCCGGGGCAGAGGAGCTTCTTCAACAACTACTCCCAGTCATGCTTAGATTTCTAGCGGATGACTATGATGATACTTCGTCCTCGGTGTTTCCCATGTTGAGCCAGATATTTGTTGTCGTACGCGTCTGCTCTCCACTGCTCCTCCCGGCCTGTGTTCTGACACATACGATCCGGACTGTAGTACAAACGCGCCAAGAAAAATTCTCCCCAAACACACCTCACGCCGGCAAAACGAACGTTCCTCCTCCAGACGCTTGAGATCCTCTTGCGCAAGATGCGATGGGACCCGGATGAGGACCCAGAGGATTTGGACGACGACGACCGTGGCGCATTCGAGAACTTGCGTAGCGACCTGCGGCTGTTTCTCGATTCGATTTCGGCGATTGACGAGGAGCTCGTTACGGGCGCGATCAAGGTTCTTGCGATGAACACGTTGAGCCAGTCGGACGATAGTGTTGGTTGGGCAGACGCCGAGCTTGCGGTGTATTTGGTGTATCTGTATGGCGAGTTCCAAAAAGGGGATCGAAGTGAGTGTTGTGTATTTACGGGTTTTTATTGTGCTAACTGAATTATCGAAACAAGATAAAGGGCGCCTGGCTTTCGTTACTGCCCCTGATGACGTTGCCAAGGGCAAGAAGAAGCATGGCAATTGGGAAGAGTACCCTCTGACACCTCATGGAGAAATGCTGGATGCACTCATGCGGTCCCGAATCTCATCATATCCACACAACGCTGTGGCTATCCAATACTTTGAGACTGTCGGCCGATATGGGGATTTCTTCAAAGTTCGAAAGCAGTATGTGGAGGGCGTGCTGACGACGTTCATCGATGCTCGGTGAGTTTGCAGTCATGCATCAAAACGCAATTAATGAACTGTTTTTTGTAGTGGTATTCATCATCCGAAAGAGAGCGTCAGGAGACGAGTCTTTTACATCTTCTACAAGTTCATCAAGGACTGCAAGATGGAGATTCCTGCCGAGTACGTCACGACTATCATCGACAGCCTCCGCGACGTCCTCGTTGTGCGTGCGGAACTTCCAGAGCCAGAATCGTCGGATCAAGATCTGTTGAGCGAGGCACTGAGCAGTGCTGGGCTGTTTGATAGCCAATTGTATCTCTTCGAGAGCGTGGGGACGCTTGTGTCTCTGCTTTCCAAAGAGCCGGAGAAACAAGCTACCGTATTGCAGGCAAGTGTTATCTTCAGTGCGCAGCCTCACCTGCTTATTCTATCACCTAGTCCATCACAAATCCGCTCTTGACCAGCTTGGAACAAAGCATACAGACACCCATCAACGGGCCGCAAGACATTCTGCCCATCCTCCAAGCCCATCACGTCATCCGCGCATTAGGATCGGTTTCCAAAGGTTTCCCGGACGTAGCGACGCCCGTACCTGCGCCTGCTTGGGTTTTGGTCTTGAAACAAGTTGCCGAAGCGATCCTAGTGTCACTGGAAGCTATGAACCAGCACCGTGCTATTCGAGATGCAGTATGTTTTATTTGCGAGCCCAATTGAATGCGATCTCTAATAATTTGATGATAGTCTAGGTTTGCGTTTGCACGAATTATTGCGTCGACTGGGTCAAATATCACCCAATACATTCCTGTGCTCATGAACAGGCTTATTCGACAGTCGCAACCCGTCGAACTTGTGGACTTTTTGTCTTTCTTGTCCTTTACGGTCCACAAGCTGCAGGTTAGCCAATTCTCTGCACATTCTGTCAAGTATTTTGCTAAACTATCGTGTGATATTCCAGAACGAGATCTTTAGCGTGCTCGATGAGCTCATTTCGCCATTAAGCACTCACATCTTCGAGTTACTCGCTCAACCTGTGGAGGGGACCGACGATCGATTACAACACAATGATACAAAAAAGGCATACCTGGATTTTGTGTCCCATATCATGACAGACCAAATGCATGGTGTCTTTGTTTCTGAACGTAAGTAGCTGGGTCCTGTCAATCCCAACCATCCTAATCCATTGCCGTTCCTAGGAAACAAGGAACAGCTTCCAAACTTTGTCCAGAGTATTGCTACGCTCGCAGAGGACGTGTCTGATTCAGGCAGCGTAAAACTGGCGTTGTCATTCCTTGCTAAATCGGCAACGGCCTTCGCGCAGGCGCCAAACGCACCTGGGGCGCAACCAAAGCCAAATGCGCCCGCCGTCGCAATCCAACTCGATCTTGTGCCTGGGTATCAGTCGTTCATGTACGAGCGCCTCGTACCCCTTGCGTTTAGCATCCCGGCGAACTCGGCATTTAACATCAAGGATGGGCAGACTTTGTCGGTGAGTAGTTCGTCCAATATCCCGTAGCTATATTTTAATACTTTTACAGGCAACTATGGAAATCGGGGCGCTCCTGAAGCAGATCTACCAAGCGCGTGGCCAAGAGGCAACCAAGTACTTTACCGAGGTCTATCTCCCGTCCCAAAACTGGCCGCCCGCGCTCATTACCGAATTCGCGACCAAGTTGGCCGAGCTGGACATGAAGCAATTTAGGAGATACTTTGCGGATTTCGTTCGTAATTCTGCTGCATCGTGACCCTGGCCCGCTTGGGCATTGGCACTCGGTTCTCGTTTTTAATTATTGTGCAATGTGTGTCGGATGTTGGATCGTACTGTCAGGTGGCATTGAAGTCGTGAATTAGAGAAAATTATCCAATGACCCGGGTCGGTCCTGTTTTGATGAGTGGTGCGTCCGCGCGGGCGATCGTCTGCGCTTGGCGGATGTGAGCTCTAGGAAGAGTCTTGGACCACGAACGTTATATTTTTCAAGTAATCACGGAATATATTAATACCCCCCACGAACCCTAGCGGGGGGGGGAGGACTGAACGACTAGTATGGGAAGTGGAGGCTTGAGTAACATGTGGCGACCGATCGGGTGGCTACGGTGGCTACGGTGGCTATACTTCTGAAAATGGGGAGACGATCTGCAAGGTGACCACAGACAAAGCGCGCGCACGAAAAATATAGAAAATAAGAGCATCGTGAAATTGGCTGACACTATGGGGGAAGGCGAGCGTCTGCAGAGACGGAGAGGTGATGAGGAGACAGCGGCGAGTTGGAGTTATGGCTGATCGTAGTCGAGTAACTTTCGATCAACAGAGGCGTAATGAAATGTTTTTTGAATTGTCGGTTGGGAATATATGGCGGTACCCCGCAAACATGCTCAACTCCGACTCTGTTGGTGGTCTCCTCCTCGCTCCCAAGGCACTTGCGTTTGTGCGACGGGCAGAACCAAAGACCTCCTAGCTTTAGATGTCTGCTTATAAACGCAGATACATGGGTATGAATATAGTATATTCCCCAAGGAAAACATTTAGCAAAAATACTGAACGCGAGAGCAAGATTATCCCGTAAACACATGCTGATTACACAGTCGGATCGTCGTCCTCGACCCCTTCTTCGGCATCGTCGCTAGCACCCTCGTCATCTTCATCTTCATCCTCGTCTTCGTCCTCATCACCCGGCGCCCAATCTTCGTCATCTTCGTCGTCGTCCTCATCACCCTCGCCTTCCTCTTCCTCCTCGCCGTCCTCCTTGACCTTGTTTGACCCATTCCCCATTACACTTCCAACCGAGCTCACAAAACTACTATTCACACTCCCGATTGAACTCGTAAAACTACTCGACCCCCAGTTGGGTATAGGCGGCAACTTGGGCGTCGAAGCACCAGACACTCCACTCGCTGGCGGAGGTGGCGGCGACGCAAACGAAAATGGCACGGGGTTCCGCGCAGGTTGAACTGCCACAGGTGTCGACACTCCGAAAAATGACTTGGCGGGCGGGATGAGGGGTGGGAGAGGTGTCGCTGCGGGGGCATCTGCGCTCGTGCGCGAGATGTTGGGCGAGGGCGTTTTGAGTTTTGCAGATGAGCCGTGCATGCGCGACTTTTCGGTGCGCCGAGAGCTGTGTTCGTAGGCCGCTGTCACGTGGAACTCGTCTTTTCCGAGGGGGGAGAAGGCTGGTATTGCGACGGGGGCTGCGGGGAGAACAAACGAGGAAGTAGTTGGCGCTGCTGGCTTTGATATGGGGACAAACGAGCCTGGTGTGGCGGGCGGTTTAGACGGCGGCGGCGCGGCAAACAGCGGGACTTTCGGTGTGAAAGAAACTGGAGGCGTCGCTGCTGGCGCTGCCGTTGGCTTTGGTGTTGGAGGTGGGAGGATCTTGGCAAGTGCAGTCGGCTTCGGCTCGACAGGTGCTCCAACCGCAGAGGTGTTGAGGGGTGTCTCTGCGCGAACTTGCAACAATGCGCTCTTCAACCGAACTGAAGTTCGCTCCATATTCAGCGCAGCAGCCGACGCCAGTTTGATCTTTTCAGTCTCGGCTGGAGGAAGCGCCAAAGGAATGGTTCCATTTGTCGACACTTTACGCCTTGGTGCCTTGAGCTTCAGGCGGTCCACCCGCGCTGTCAGTCTCGCAATCTCGTCCGACTTTTGAGCAAGTGCGGTATCGATATTGCGCATCGTTCGGTTGATTGTATCGAGCGACGGCACTCTGCAGAACGAATTAGCAGGTGGTATAACATTATTTGACGGCACATACTTGAACTCGCGCTTTCCCTCTTTTTGCTTCTGCATCCGAGACTTTTGTGTGGCCATAAAATCTTCTAGCTGACGAGTACGTTCCCGCACAATTTGGATCGACTTTCGCAACTTTGTTTGGCTCTCGACATGCTCGGGACTAGATGTCCTAGACTTGAGCAAGCGTGTATACTTGGGGTCCTTCTTTGCCTTGATGTATCGTGCAATCTCGTTTTTCTTTGCATGAACTAAACACCCGTGTCAGAATTCAGTACGCACGCAAAGCAATAAGCATCGTACCTTTTTCAGCGCCCGGCTGCAATTCCGCCATCTGAGAAATAAAATCCTTGCTCAAGCCTTGCAGTTGATCGACCTCCTTGGCAACCAAGTTTGTAACCTGCTTCAATCCTGTCAGGTCTCCCAAGCCCCACTTGGAGGCGTCTGACGTGCTCTGGATGGTTGGCGAGGGAACACCCGCTCGCGCTTTTTGGGCATGCCGTTCTCGCAAAGTGACTGTATCTTGCCGAAGCTACCATACTGGGTTTAATAGGGAGCTGACTACAGCTTCGAAAAACGCACCTTGTTAAACTCGGTCGCCATTTGCTCTAGCAACTTGTTAAACTCGGCTTCCACGTTGGATAGAGGGGCCTGAGGAGCGGACGGTGCTGCTGGTGCGGCAAAAACGGACGCAGCAGGAGTCTTGCTCGGTGCAGCGGCAACAATAGCAGGCTTAAATCCAGAAAGCATAGATGGAGGAGCAGTAGCAGGCGGGGGCGTCGATGAAGGAGGCGTGGCTGTAGATGCCGGGGCACCAAAGAGAGACGTCGATGCAGGTTTGGCTGCCGGAGCACCAAAAAGTGAAGTCGAAGTGGGCACGGTAGGAGCAGGGCCACCAAATGAGAAAGTCGCAGAGGGCTTAGCGGGAGCTCCAAATAGTGAGCTAGGTGCCGCGGTCGCAGGAGGTGTAGTAGCCGGGGTGGATGTTGTGGTTAGCGGTGCGGGGGATGAGGTTGATGGTGGGGGTACTGGCGGGGACCCCGAGGTGACGGAAGCAGGCCCAGTGCCTTTCATTGCCCCAGAGAATGAAGCTGGCCATTGCTCGGCCTGGGGCTTTGCATCCTTGTCTTTCGCTTCTACGGCAGGAGCTTTTCCGAACCCGAAGAACCCAGTGCTCGTAGGTTTAGGTGCAGTCACAGTAGCAGAAGTCGGGGCGGGGGCGAATGGGGATGAAGAAGGCACAGTGAGAGGTGACGCGGTGGGTGCACCAAATAGTGGGGGCGCTTTCGGGATCAAGGCGGGAGGGTCAACTTTGGCGAAATCCTCCTGCTTTGTTGGATCTTCGCGAGTTACGGGCGGACTTGCGAGCGGTGAACTTTTCAACGGTGCTGA
>WSTG01000961.1:0-12406 GCA_019616325.1 Ceratobasidium sp. 394
GGTATCATGACACTGATCAGGCGCCGGATGGCGGTGATGGGATGATTGATCCGAGTGTAAACCGTTTACGCGCGGACACTGGCGGGCAGTTTCGAATCACGCATTTGTCGCCCTCTTTAATTCTTGGTGGGCGTAAGTCGAGCACAAAGGGAAAATGTGGCGCTTACGATCTTTGTGGTCGTGGGTGAGGTACTTTTTGCTCCTTGCAATTCGCTGGGACAGGTGAGAAAATTGAGGCAAAGGACAGTTGATTTATCCCCACCTTGTGCGTTAAAGGGTGCTCGACGTATCGTGTCACAGTGACAGTGACCGTCTTCTTCATATATCCCGCTTTAGTAACGATCCCAGTAAGTGAGAGTGGCGGCATGATAGTTGTGGAGTAAATCAAAACGAGCAGAACGCAAATCAACAACAGGGCACGTGATAGCTTCCCCATTCATCTCGGTGGCTGGAGCCTAATTCGCAAAGAAAACGTTGCTGTTCCTTTATTCCGGTTCGGTTTTTATTGAGTATATGCGAGGACAAGATCTTAGTCCTCTGTGTTAGGATATCAACCGCTGCTCATAGTAAGCCGTATCATTTATTCGGGGATACTTTCATTTCACGGCATATGACTCGGGCATTCGCGGTAACGGCACCCACAACTCAGACCCGTTCCAGCCTACCCGAACCTCCAAGTAGCTATCAAATAATCAAACATCTGCAGCCTGACTGATATGGGACTTTGCCTTGTCAATCACAGCGTCCACAGATGCAGTTCGCCGGCGATAGAATAGCATGTACGCCCCAGGACTCTGCAGCCACATCAATATTGACCATTTCAACGCAACCGAAATAACTCACAATAGCTGCCTCTGGGGTACTTGGAGAGACCACCGCGTCTCGATAGTGATACCAGCCTCCATCCGACTCGTTCTTTGCATAGGTGGTGTACGCTCCAGTTGAAAGGTTCCCGCCTTTATGCTCATCAACGGCAAACAAGTCGTAGATGTAATCTTCCTTGGCCCCTTGCTCGCCTACGCGTTTTGACAAGTCTAGATTTCGTATAGGAAAAGTAACAAGCTCGTCGACTTTGCTTCCCTTGGTGAATCGCTTAAGTTGGAGAATGAGAATGTTGGGCGTTGACCATAATTGGAGCTTTTTAGTGGCTTTACGATGTTGTTTGCATCGAGAACAATACCAAGAATCGCTAGCCCCGAGATGTTCCGTCTTGGTAAGTTCGTCGAGACAGTCTTCGAGGCTGATAGGACCTTGTTTCGTCAATGGCCGAGTCGGCCTAGTGGCGTTCGTGTGTGGCTCCCAAGACTCAAAGCTCGAGTTGCCCCCAGGGAAGAGTTTTTCTTTGACTTCGGGATGCCAATCGCATACCAGGGCTTCAGTCGGCTTGATCAAAGACGTCTCAGGAGACGATGATTTAGGAGCAGCCAAGCTTTCGAGGGCACTTGTGGAAACGCCTAAACGGAACCCGGTCTCGAGTTGGTCATCGCCCGAGTTGAATGCGTGCAGTTTGAACCCCTGAGATTGCACCGTAGCGCCGGAGCCTTCAGCCTTAGACCATCGCATAGACCGTTCCGTGATCAGGCGACTCATCGTTTCAACCGAATTCGCTTCTGAGTGGCTCAAGACGATAGGAAATGGGAGGCCAAATGGCATGTTGGAGGATAAATGAAGAACCGGAACCATCAGAGGGCGTTCAGAGTTGTCCGAGTGAGACTCCGAGCCAGGCAGAGCAGCGGGTAAAGGAAGCTCGTAGACCACAAGCATTTCATCGCCCGAAAGTTCAGTAATGTTTTTATCGTCGTCGAAAAACTTGAAAAACTTGTGCTTCCAAACTTCAGCCACCAATAACTGCAAGCAGAAACGGTGAGCTATAACATATGCGCATTGAAGTGACTAAATACCCACGTGTTCTTGTTTGACTTTGAACAAATCAGCCATCTTCTCCTTTAAATGGGCGGTGCTCGAGTTCTTGGCAAGTTCCAGCTGCATGACAAGCGCTGGTTGTTTCGTATCCCAGGGGACGTAATGAACCGTATGCCACCACGGAGCTCCAGTGGCGGGTAGGGGCAGGGAAAGCGACATAAAAGGATCAAACGTGATGGAAAGCTACAAACACTGAATCAGATTCATTCCAATAACATACGTTCCGCGCACCATTCCACAGCTCAAGCACGTCAAAGTGCTCTTGTACATCCCCTGAAATAAATCCGCGATAATGCTATCATTCCGACGGGCATGTCCCTCCCACGTCTCTCGCGCGACCCGGGCTTCCATCTCAGCCTGACCCGCTCCCAAATTTTTCTCTGGCCAATCTGGGCGTTGGACATACGGCTTTTTGAGGATCCGGTTTAAATCTTCGTGTATGCTGTCGAGAACCATGCCGACCAATTCTTGTGAATCGTTTTCCTCGTATCCGGCAAAGACGGGAGCGAATTGACAGAGTGTGTCCCTAAAATTGCGTGCAGCGTACGAAGATGAACTGCCCACTCGTCGCGAGGACTGGAATGCGGTGCCGGAGTGCGCAGTACGTTTCTCTGTGGGATCATGGATCCGGGGCGCAGGTTTTGCGGCGGTTGGATATATTTGGTGCATAACAATGTTGAATGCGGCGGTAAGCTTTCCTTCAGTACCAAGCGGGTTGGTAGGATTTAGCTCGTGGAGGTGGAGGTTTTCGAGAAAGTAACGCTCGAGTTCAGGGATATGGAGCAGGCACTGCAAGCCTGCGTTCATGAAACAGGTATGGCCACTATATGTAATCAATCCAGAGAATCTTCAGCATGGTTCCGTTCAGAGATCGTTGACCACGTACAGATTTTGTAGACCCATAGTTCCGCGCGCTACTGGAGGCCCGACAGCGCGCCCAGCAAAAGGCTTCTCTAACACCGGCTCGCTTCCCCCACCGCCAAAATCTACGGGTTTGCTTGGATCCGTAGAAACCGAAACGGACTCGGCATCTAGTAGCCACTGACCGTCGGTCCCACAAACCTCAACCGCAAACACACGGCCCATCCTCCCAAAATCCGTCAGAGGAGTCGAGTCATCACGAGGGATCGGGAGAAGGGTGCCACGTTCGACAGATGATAGAGGAACACCCGTTTTGGTTGTAACAGGTGGCATGTTCCAGACACGATACTCGCTCGAACGTGAAACCTGGAGTGCCGAGGCAGCCACTTCGACCAGAGTCGAAAGGGAACTCCGAGAGGATATTGTAAACTCGGCGTGGGGGATGTGTGCGCTTGATTCTGGAGCGAGGAGAAAAACATGAAATCTAGGCTGGTAAACCTCGACACGAGTTTCTGGAAGGCCACTCGCAGTTGGATAGGCAATAACCTCGCGACTCAGGACGATTGGTGGTTGACCATACCTAATAGAATAAATCTGGATGTTAAGCCAATACATTGGGTAGGGTGGGCATGGAAATTACTTGCCATTGCACGAAATTCTTCCACGCATCCTCTGGTACGAGCTCAATCTGATACCCATCCACAAGTCCCGGGAGCATGTGCGTGGTTCCAGGATATACTATATCTGAGTTGTCGACTGGTCCAAGAGTTTCTTCAGTAATTTCTGCAAACGCTTTGTTTGGGATTCCAGCTGTGGCGACCTCCCATGCTTGAAACCACTTGCGCGAAACCACAAACCAGACAGTTCCAAGTTCCAGTGGCATCCGCTTCGCAATATTGATCATGGTATATCGTTCCTGGCCGGCCGAATCTTTCATGATGATATGCAAAAGCAAGGTGTGGGTGTGGAGGTTCGAAATTCCAAGTCCAAGAATCTAAGGGAATAGACTATCAAATCAAATCAAGACTGAACGTTTGCAAGGTCGACGATCTATATGTCAATTGCCAAGTTTCGAGTGTAAGCGTCTAAGTCTGGCAATCAGAGGTGACGCGTCGTTGATCACCGATGCCACACGTGGTTCCAAGCTAAGAACATCATAGCCAAACGAAGATAAACAAAGCTGACCAGCGAATCCAGCGGCATGTGAGTCCCAAGTTAATAACAAGCAGCATTACAGTCCCAAGAGAGGAAACCACACTACATTCGCGCATTTGGGTCGGCGATTTCAAATATCCATTGACTAAACGGCGGATTCGGCGCAATCCATGTAGCGCTGAGCGGATTCAATCTTGCACAACATCATACAACTCGAATGTCCTAGATCGAGCAGACAGCCAATGAGTGGGAGGGTGAAGCTGGTATGACCTGGTTAGAAACATATTTTGGGTGGTAGCGTGATAGGGGAGTGTCTACTAGATTGAGTAAGGTGTTGTAGCTAGCCACCCTGTGCAGGTCGAGGGAGCGCAAGGCTAGAGACAGGCTTAGCTGTGGTTGGTAGAAATGATGAAGATAAATATGTGCAGTCGTGCAATGTTCGGCTGACAGTCCTTGGAGATAGTTCGACTTCGGTGAGAACATATCCAGGTTATTCAACCCCCAAGCATAAAATACATGTTGAACATAACACCTCAGCGAGGCGGTTTGTCGAGGCATGTTTAGTTTGCATTCCCTCGACCAACAGTTCATGTATGCGCAGTATTTCAGACACAATCATTCTATACAGCCAAGATCTCGACTCAAGCCATGCCCGTAGCGTCCAAGTCCTTCCTATTTTTTGTTTGCTTATTAGCTAGTATAGCGTGAACGTGCGATATTTCACTTACAATTCAGTAAAATCCAGCCTTGTGGAGAGATGGCCAATGGTCGGCAGCATTCTTGGGGCCTACCTCAACATTGGCACCTCCTTCAGGAGTAATGCTGATGCGTGCAGCCTGAGACCCCGCAAAGACGTATGCTTGTCCAGGTAAATGAGGATTGGGGACAATCCTGTCGACCTTCCAAAAGCTCAGTTTACCCCAACGGGCGCGGATCACATGAGATCCATCCAACAGCTCGTCCCCATCCGACGTGCCTTCCCTGAACAAGATACGGCAAATCTTGTTACCGGAGAAAATGTACGCCTGGTCGGTCTTGCCTAGAACGATCATTGCCGCGTCGACGTGGTTAAAGCCGGCCTTACTTAGAGAGCGCCAGTCGGAGATCGGGTGTACACCGCCCAGTATTTGTTCTTCGGAGCTGCCAGGGGTGAACTGAATTCGCGCATATTGAGAGCCGGAGAAGAAGTACGCCTTGTTCACGTTGCCCGGGATGGGTAGGGTTGCATCAACACGAGCAAACCCAGCTTCTTTGAGCGCGCTCCATCCTTTGAATATCGCTGGGACCTGAGACTAAGGAGTCGCTACCGCCTTGCGACCAGGCAATCTTGCAGTATCGGTTCACGAAGAAAAAATAGGTCTCGGTCTTGCCGGGGGGACTGAACGAGGGGAGGATATTAAGTGTACCGCATTCAACCATGCTGCCAACAAAACGTCAGTAGATTTTAGGATCGAGTTCGCAAGGTAGCTTACTTGACAGTAGCTTTAGAAAGTTAGTAGGTGAAGTGTAAATGTAGCCGAGATAGCTGTTTGAACTGGTCTGAGATTTGCCAATGGACGAGCTCTTTTAAACCTCTCTGGACGATCTATTACCGAGGGGCAAACGCTCAGTAGCGCGGCGGTCCCGCCAAGCAGGCCGGCTCCGCCGGGGCATTCACTGGTTGTACAATAATTCGACGCTGTGGCGCAATCGGGGGCTAGACGTGCTGAGACACCAACGGCTCTCAAACACCCGGTCGACCATCGGCGCTCCCAGCAAGCTCGGCCGGCGCTTGCGACTAATCTCCATGCTGATCGTCGCTCCCGACTACTCCCGATCGCTCGGAAGCCCGAGCTCTTGAGAGATCAGAGGCAATCGTAATCAGGCCGAGTCAGACCCTAGGTGGGGGTTGCTCACAAGCGCCAGCCGATTTTTCAGGGTCACACCGGCGGTCAAAGGGTAACTGGAGGTGTGTTCGAGCTTAATCTAGCTGGCGTCTCGGCTCCGAGTGGGCGTCTGTGATCCACTGAGTTGAATCTCTTGGCATCTCAATTTTGCTCAGGAGGACTGTTTATCGAGCGCTATGAGGCGATACTTGGTACATTTCTATTCGCCGGTTACATCACACACGGTATCCACGCGCCGGATGCTCAACACGAGGAGTTTATTCGAGCGAGTTTGTTACAGTTGGGATAGCGGAGCATTGTTAATCAAGTAGAGCTTCGCAGCTTCCACCACGTTTTCGATCCTGCCGCTGTGATTTGCTTCTGGTCCATTAGCATGCCGGAATCCTAAAGCTTGCACAAATACGGACAGACTGACCAGCCATGATACCGATGCGTCGTGTTTCCCCCGTTGCCGGGCCGAAAATGATACTAAACAGCAGAGCTGGCGAGCTTTTTGAGGATATAGATGAGCATTTTCGATTTTCGTTAAGCGTGTATACCCAGTGCGGGTCAGTACAGGGGAAAATCCAGCTATGGTATACAGGCACCGGAGGTGGCAAGAAGTTCAAACAGTAGTTGGCTGGTTGGAATGTGCTAGAAGCTATACAGTATATGAGGTTCGGGGGGTGGTATTGTTGTTGAACAAGCCACGTTTACTGTTCAAATCGATCCAGACTCCTTGTCAATAATTCAAGCAGTCCCCAGTTTCGAGTCAAACGAAGTGTGAGTATGCTGTAGCTAGCTGCAGGGGTAATGAAAAAGGCGTGGGACAAGCATTCAGGTATTGTCTGACTCAAGGGGTGTCGTTAGCTGTGTTCCAATACGGTCGGCCCATCTTCCGTGCGTATGCCCGTCAAAGATAGGCTAATTATAGGCCCGAGAGTGTACGGTTGTTGGGGTCAGGAACAAGAAATCTGATTTTCCAGTGGGAGTCTAGCTTACAAAGCTTAGAGGCGGTTTGGCTTTGTGATGGCCGGGCCGAAATAAGCTGACAACAACCACCACACCCAACATTGACCTCGTAATGATTTGAATCCCCTATAGTGTCTTGCCGCGCTGCGCCGAGCCCCGAGCAACCACAGCGGGGTTTACGCGACGCGCGACGGGGCCCGGAATATTAACCGCGCGGGGGTTGGATTTGTCAGCATATCCCCACGTTGTATTGCGAACAAATCTACGCATTAATTTGGGTGTTACTGTGGGAAAGGTTGATACAGGAGCTGTATGTCGAGATAGGTGAGTTCTACAACACGTTTTCGAAAAGAAAGTAACTCTGTTGTTTAGCAACTTTACGGTGGGTGACAAAACAATTGACATTTTCGTTCCGCCTATTTGCCGCCGGGGCCGCGCCACCCAGTTTGATTGGCGACTTGCGTTTGGCCTTATTGACAATTATGCCAACCGCGCGGTGGTCCGCGCACCGCGAGCATATTTCCGCCAAGTCTCGGAGCGCGGGCGGCCAAGAGAGGTTGCTTTAAATACCAGAGGACTCATGGTGAGCCCTTCAACTCGTCCTTGTTTCCCCTTTATCTTTACTCCCACTCACATAATGGCCACCAGCGGCCCTTCGCTGCAGCGACGCACATCCCGGGCCGACTCTATCCCACCCGACTATTTTGACAAGGAAGGATGCGCGGCCCTCACTCGCACACTTTCTCGCATGAGCCAGGAGCAACCTGATACCGCGCCGTCGGTACGTCGCCGTTCGCGCGGGCAAAGCGTCGCCCATACCGAGGTCGAGTCTGGCTTGGGCACATTGGTCGAGAACACGGCCGAGGAAGGCAAATTTGACCTGAGCGACCGCATTCGGAACGCGCTTGATAGTATGGACAAGGAAGGTATCAAGAAACGTGACCTAGGTGTTGGCTTCGTGGTATGTCTTTTCGCTTGTCTTATTACTTTGGTTAGTTCCCCGCTGAGCGAACATCCTAGGACTTGACCGTCCGCGGCCTAGGGGCGGCAGCCAAGTATCAGCCCACTATTTTCTCCCTTCTCTCGCCAAAGACGTGGCTCAATGAGCTGCATGAGCTGCGCTATCCCCCAGTCAAGGACATTCTCTCCAACTTTACCGGTACCGTTCGGAGCGGCGAGATGCTACGTAAGTATATTCCCTTGTCTCGTTTTCGTGCTTCGCTTAAACCTCCCACCAGTCGTCCTGGGTTCTCCGGGTAGCGGGTGCTCTACACTCCTCAAAGTTCTCGCCAATCACCGCGACGGTTATCATGAAGTAGCGGGCGAGGTGTCATACGACGGTATCACTCCAGCTTACCTGACAAAGCATTATAGAGGAGGTACGTACTATTCTGATTTCAATCGGGTACATCAGCTAACCTCTGATTCAGACGTCGCCTACTCGCCTGAGGATGACATTCACTTTCCTTCATTGTCCGTCAAAGATACACTATCCGTTGCAGCCAAAATGCGTACACCCCAGAACCGCATTGGCCAAATCTCCCGCCCGGAATTCGTACAAGGTATGCCATGCGTTGTTGAACCAAGTATTTTCTGAGGTTTATTCCTGGACAGACGTCGTGCAAACATTAGCGACCGTGTTCGGGCTTCGCCATACGTTCAATACCCCCGTTGGCGACGAATCCATTCGAGGCGTGAGCGGCGGCGAGAAGAAACGTGTTAGTATTGCAGAGATGATGGCTACGCGAGCACGCATAGGATGCTGGGACAAGTGAGCATCTCTCTCTCGATATTTCCCAAACACAAAATTGATCGCATACGCAAGCTCTACCCGCGGACTCGATTCCAGCACTGCCCTCGAATTCGTCCGCGCCCTCCGGATCGCAACCGACATTGCCCACGCAACCACAATCGTCAGCATCTACCAAGCTTCCGAATCGCTCTACCAGCTCTTTGACAAAGTATGCGTCATCTACTCCGGCAAACAAATCTACTTTGGGCCCGCCGAAAGGGCCCGGGAGTACTTCATCGATATGGGCTGGGAGCCCGCCGAACGCCAGACTACTGCCGACTTTCTTGTCGCCGTTACCGATCCGCTCGCACGTACACCTCGTGCAGGCTGGGAAAATCGCGTCCCACGTACCGCCGAGGATTTTGCAGCACGTTGGACCGCAAGCCCTGAAGGGTGTGCAAATCGGGCCAGCGCCGAACGGTATATGCAATCTCCCGGGGACCACCTCTCTCATTACAAGGAAAGCGCACGTGCCGAGCGAGCTACCACGATGAACCGGGATAGCGCGTATACGGTTTCGGTGATGATGCAGGTCAAGGGCATCATGCTCCGCCGCTGGCAGATCTTGCGCGGGAATATGGCGGCGCAGGTTATTATGACAACGGTGTTCTTGGCCCAGGCCTTGATTATGGGAAGCGTGTTTTTGAAGATGCCGGTTGCGACGAGCGCGTACTTTTCGAGAGGTGGTGTGTTGTTCTTTTCGGTGCTGTTTGGTGCGCTGAGTGCGACGGTGAGTTTTGTGTTTCATATGTCTTTGGTCCTGTGTAACTGAACTTGTATATAGGCCGAGATCCCGGCGTTGTATGCGCAGCGACCGATTGTTGCGAGGCATCAAAAGGCCGCAATGTGTAAGTACATCGATGTGTCTTGTCACGGTTTCGCTGAGAAATGTGATAGACCACCCGTTTGTCGAAGCGTTGGCCTTGACTGCTGTCGATATCCCCATCTCGTTCATTACTCAGATTTTGTTTTCCGTCGTTTTATATTTTATGACTGGTGAGACTTTATCATCTGAATGCACTTTCGCGTTGCTAATAACGTTTCTCAGGCTTGCAACGCGAAGCTTCCAAATTCTTCATCTTTGTGCTCGTCACATTTGCCATGACCCTCACCATGAAAGCGTATTTTCGGGCGATTGCGGCGAGCTTCGCACAAGAGTCTACAGCGCAGGCGGTTGCGGGTATCGGTACTCTGGCCCTCGTGCTTTACACCGGTTATACTATCCCCCGGCCTTCGATGTGAGCATATAGCCTATTGTCCATTCTTCGGCTAATATGCATACACCTCGGGTAGGATTGGCGCGCTCAAATGGATCACCTACATAAACCCCATTCGATACGGCTTCGAAGCCTTGATCGTAAACGAATTCCATGGCCTGCGAGGCGAGTGCTCGCACTTTGTCCCCTCTGGCCCAGGATACGAAGGCATCGGACTTGCGAACCAAGTGTGCACTACCGTTGGAGCGGTGGCTGGACAATCGTTTGTCGATGGTGATGCGTTTGTGGAAGCTTCTTATGGGTATTCGTACAAGAATCTGTGGCGCAACTTGTGAGTTCTCTTTTTATCTTTTGCAAATAGCATATAGTAACTGTGGATGTACAGCGGTATAGTAGTGGTATTTTGGATCGGCTTCCTGATCTGGTTCCTCTTCGCCACGGAGCGCGCGAGCCATATGAGCGGCGGGGCAACTCAACTCGTGTTCAAGCAAAACGCCAAGATCCCATCACTTGACGAACGCAAGGGATCCAAAGACGCCGAGTCTGGACCCTCGCCTCCCGACGCGATTGCGGAAAGATGTCAGCAGGAAACTCGGGCTGCACAAGAGTCTCTACCTAAGGCGAACTCGGTGTTCTCATGGTACCATATGAACTACGACATCTCGTTGGGCGGGGGTAACACCAGGCGCTTGCTGGATGATGTCTCGGGATACGTTGCGCCTGGAAAGATGGTAAGTAGCCGTTCAAAGTTGAATGTGTATGAAATATTTATGGGCCTTGTGGCGTAGACTGCGCTCATGGGTGAGAGTGGAGCCGGGAAGACTACACTTCTCAACGCCCTTGCTGAGCGTGTTAGTACTGGCGTAATCACCGGCGACCGATTTGTCAATGGCCGAGCACTTCCGCGTGACTTTGCGGCTCAGACTGGGTATTGCCAACAAATGGATATTCACCTTGCGAGCACTAGTGCGTATCATCTTTTCAAACCCAATTTTAGATCCTGACTAATTCAACACAGCCGTCCGGGAGGCTCTAATGTTTTCGGCTAAATTGCGCCAACCGGCGTCTGTGCCTATCGAGGAAAAGCGTGCATTGTGAGCTGGACTGATGCTGGTACCTTAACTCGCTAACTTTTCCGGGTAGTGTGGAGGAGGTTATCAAGATGTGCGACATGGAATCTTATGCAGACGCCGTAGTGGGCATTGTTGGAGAGGGCCTGAACGTCGAGCAACGCAAGCGACTCACTATCGGCGTGGAGCTTGCCGCTAAGCCTCAGCTGTTGCTCTTCCTCGATGAGGTGCGTTGTCGCTTGTATTCCAGTCTACGAATACTGATCTGTCTTTTAGCCGACTTCGGGGTTAGACTCGCAGTCGGCTTGGGCTATCATCACATTTTTGCGCTCGCTCGCTGATCGGGGCCAAGCTATACTTTGCACGTGAGTTTATACAATTTCAAGTGGTGGATGACTGGATACTTATGTGTGACTCTTAGAATTCATCAGCCGTCAGCCGAGCTTTTCCAGTCGTTTGACCGACTCCTTTTGCTTCGTAAAGGCGGGCAGACCTGCTACTTTGGAGACCTTGGAAATAACTCTAGCAACATGATCTGTAAGTCTTGGCTAGACGTTCTTAGAGCGCCTTCTAACCTTCGACAGCGTACTTTGAGAGGAACGGGGCCCGACAGTGCCAGCCCGAGGAGAACCCGGCGGAGTATATGCTCGATGTTATTGGGTACGCATCCTTGGCGCTAGAGTTTGATTTGTCCTAACTGTTCTATAGTGCTGGGGCAACAGCCAAGAGCGACATTGATTGGCACGCTGCCTGGAAACAAGCTCCGGAATCGGCTGCGCTCGAAGAAGAACTAAATTCGTTGCACCAAAAGGGTCGCGAGCGGACTGATGGCGAAGACGGAGATCGTCCAGAGTTTGCAACTGGGAATATGAACCAACTTGCTTCGTTGCTCCGTAGATCTTTCCACGTAAGTAGCCAAATTTTGCATTTTCATATCCACATCTGACATGCGCGAAAAGCATTATGTTCGCAGCCCAACATACATCATGAGCAAGCTAGCCTTGAACATCCTTGCTGGCCTCTTCATGGGTTTTACGTTCTTCCAGGCAGATAATTCGATCCAGGGCTCGCAGAACAAGCTTTTCGCTATTTTCATTGGTGCGTGGGCTTGATATTTCTTTATGGCGACATCTCATCCGCATTTCGTAACGTAGCCACCATCCTATCATCCTCGCTCAGCAACCAACTCCAGGTCGAGTTCATAAACTTTAGAAACATATATGAGTACCGCGAAAAGCAGAGCAAGATGTACTCATGGGTTCCGTTGGTCACCTCCAGCCTGGTGAGTCCTGCTTGCTTCAGGTTCCCTTCTAGTGCCAAGGTGCTAACTTACACCCTAGCTTGTCGAACTCCCATTCAATATCTTTGGATCTGCAATGTTCTACTTCTGTTGGTATTGGACCGTGGGCCTACCAAGCGATGCCAGCCGCGCTGGTTATATGGTGCGCATCGACGATACAAGTGTCTGATATGAATGCTAATATGTCCGATAGTGGTTGATTCTCTGCATCTGTTTCCCACTCTACTATACAACTTTCTCGCAAGCCGTCG
>WSTG01000962.1:0-12406 GCA_019616325.1 Ceratobasidium sp. 394
AGTCTTGTATTCCACTCGGTACAGACACAAGAGTGTCGGTGGGATCACGTGCTGCAATCATTTTGCTGTGCACTGTAAATGTAGCATGCAACCAATCGAGTTGAACTAAACACAACTCATTATACAGCTACATGGATGTTCTACATAAAGGACCATGCAATCAGCTTGGCTGACTTGAATAAATCCCGCTACGCAGTCACATTCGACCCCGACTGATGAATAAAACTAGCTACGAAACCGCTTCAATTCACACTCATGTTGCCAAGGTGCTGCCAGATTGATTCTAGCTGCAAAACACCGGCTCGCGTTACCTTCATATTTGGTTGTGTCAAAGTGTACTAACCTCTTCCCTCAACTCAGGAGCGGAGGGGTCGATGACTAGGATCGTGAGCCCAACAGCGTGTGAGCAGTCACCAAAGCTTATTTTCCAGCACCTTGGTGCGAAGTAAAAATGATAGGTCCAGACAATTTGGAACCATCTTCTTCACAGTAACAGTATAAATGATCGCGGCCGCCAACTTATCGGCAAAAGGCGCCTGTCCTGTGACAATTTCCTGCATCACAGATGCCCCATTAGGTACTGGTAATAGAGTAGGAGCGCATATACCCACAAACATCAACTAAAATGTGGAAGAATCGGTCAGAACATCAGCAAACTGGAAATTTGCTTGAGATTGGTTTAAGAGAGTTGCAAGCAGTTTACAAGCTACTTAACTTGCCTTGGCAAGCCATTTCAAGCCACTTCAAGCCATCTCAATCATTCCTTGCATCTAAAAAGCTATATCAAGCCATTTCAATCTGTTTCAAGATTAAGGTTATTTTTGAAGCTATTATAAGCTTAAGGGCTTGTCAGAAGTTAATTTATAGAGTACTAGTTTACCTGAAAAGTGCTCATAATACCTTGGATAACCTGTCATGAATGTCAATAGACTCTCTGTTGGTGAGTGGCTAAACATGTACACATGTAGTGGCAATGCACATATTAGTATAGGGAGCGCATATATGCATTCAAATATCCATGGAGTATAGGTATACATGTATGCATACATATACTCTAGCACTAGCATCATTAGAACAAGAATATATGCGCAAAAATAGCGTAGATTGATGCATACATGACACCACCCCAGCAACACACATGGTCCAGATAAATACATGCACAAAGCTATGACTAATCAGGTAGTTAGCAATGACCGACAGCAACAGGATTTAGTTCCCGCGTCCCGCAAGAACATATGCCTCGCTGAGTTGGTGGAGGCGTGCCACTTCTGACTCAGCCATGGCCAGCCTGCCTTCAGCTTGATTCGGTAGGTCTTCGAGGTGTCGAATGTGATTTGTTGCTGTGAGAAATAAGAAACCATAAATGAATCGTCAAGGGATCGAGACAATGAAAAAGCTTACCTCGAATCAGGAGGCCGATTCTAGAAAACTTATCCCTGGAAACCGGTAGGACATCTTTTAGGCGGACAAAGCCGTCACGCAAAGTGTCGCGACGTTGCTGCTCCAACTCGACGATACACCGACGGCGGGTTTCCTCACTGTGTCTTGAATCAATCCTAAGTTGGAATTAGTCTGATATTGTAAGCAATGATGTACTTACGCACCAATTGTCGACTGTGTTGGACCGGTGACCACCCTCCCTCTCATCACCATGCGAGGTGCAGTTAGTCATGGTGATTGAATCGATTTTCCAGTGCCCATATCCAAATCCATGTTCAAACGGTCGGTTCGTTGTTCTGTTTGAGTGGTGGATGAAACTAGAACCGTAGCGAGGCGAGCCGGGTGAGAAGATTGGCGAAAAATCCGTGCTACCGTTGTTCACGCTGGTGAGCACGTGGCCCGTAGCCGAGCCTTGGCCAGGGTGATGGTCGGGATGGCTGGATGGAGGGAATGTTGAGGGAGAGCCGTTGTGAGGCGGGAAGATGTCGTTGCCGTGGCGACTGGAGTTAAAGACTGGGGCGGGTGGCCGAGACATCGGTGATGGACAAACAAATGGCGCGGTAGGCATGGGGGCCACAAGCGGCGCACTAATCACGCGGTTGAGCGAGATCAAGGCAGTGGCGGAGGCAGGATTAGAGCCATATGCCGCGTCGGTCAGGAGCGAGGGAAGTGAAGGAACTCTGGAGCGGTTCGAGGTTTGAGCGGCAGAACACGACAAATTCAGGGACGCACCTATTCATGCCTGACAAATCAAGAGACAACGGGTGATGGTCGTTCAGACGTCGCAGAACAGCCACGGTCGAGATACCAACGGCGCGTGGACAGCCGGACGAGGGGAAGTCTTTCTTGAAAAGACAGTGGTTGTTGTCAGCTTGCGTTTTACATCAAAAGAGACATGTCAAAGTACATACCACTCACGGCCACTCAATTGGCGCTGGTGCTCCCAGTAGTCCAGAATGATAAAAATCCAGTAGGACGCGTACTTGTTAAGGTAGAAACGGTTATGTGCCGATAAGAGGTCGGTAAACGACGAGACTTGGAGCGATGGATCCAGCATGCTGTATTGGGGCGCGAGATGGCACGTCATGCGAATTTGAGTTAGCGGAATTACAGATGTAACGCGGCGGCCCGCCTGCATGGCATGATTTGCAGTGTACAGGCCCAGTACCTGCACACGGCGAGCAGAGAAGGGTTCAAAATGCTCAATATAGACGAGCTTATCTGGGCATATAGCTTGGAGATGCTTGGGAAGTTCAAAGATCGTGCGCACCCGCCCCGCTCGGAGCCCTGGATACTGGTGTGAGCCACCAGTAACATGACGGTAAACATTGAGAAAGAACAGAAATACGCACCATGGAGACCTTCATTATCGTCGCCATCGTTTGTACTGGGACGAAAGAGAACGATGTCGAAAAATCCTTGGTGGATCAACTGCCCCTCTTCGTCCGTTGTCGTCGGAAACGCGCGGACGGAGTTGGTCTGAGGGTCGAGACATGGATAGAATGGGAGTCGCCGGTGGTGCAGTTTACATCGTTTCCAGACTCTGAACGAGCATTCATCGTCTAGCGGAATAACTGTTCGGTCGGATATCGCGTGAAGGTAGTCAATTGTAGCGGGAATGAGATCGGTGGCGCCGTGTGTGTCAATCAAGTCACGACCGCGCTTACGTGCAAACGCTGGGCGCTTTGCGATCGAAATCGTTGGAGTTGGCTGCCACGTCCCACCGTTAACACCATTACCACAGCCCTCGATGGTGTCCTCTGGCCCTTGGTAGTCGTCATTGTCATCCTCATCGTCTTGCTGTTGGAATTGCGGGTCGATCAACAGCCCCGTATCGTGCATGTAAGCGCTGAGGAGCGCCCAATGTTCCTTCTTCTCGAGATAGCCTATCATCTGCGGCTCTGGGTTAACGTGATTTGTAGCACGCCATGGCTCTTTAACGCAGTCGATGTGCAGGCGCTTGGTTATCTCAGTCGAATATCCCCTAGCCGCACCGAGTTCACGAATGAAGAAAGGATAGTGGAGGAGCATGTGGACTTTCGGAATGCCGTGGAATCAAGCTTGGTGGGGCAGAAGATGGTCAGATTTCGGGACAACGAAGACGTTCTTGAGGCTATCGAATGTCCGTACGTCCTTTTCCATTGTTTCTAGATCATACTCGGAAACCTCGGGCAGATTCACACGATAAGCAAAGTCGACGATTGATCGTACAGTGGCCACGACCTTAGCATCCTCGTACCCGCCCATAATAGGCACTAGGGTACACGCTATTGCCTTGGCTTCCGTTCCTGTCCATTGACTGATAACGCTGATCCCCTGTTTGAAGTGCCGGAGCCCTTGAAACCTCGGGATTCCCTTCACGCGACGATCCATTTCGCCCTTGCCGAGTAGCTCGGTACACCACTTGATGAGGTGATCTCCGAGGACGCCCTTGTTCAGCTGGTGCAGTAGGTCGGGCGTCAGGCAGCTTGAGATGTTGACATGGGGTAAATTTGCCCAGAAAGGTCAGGTCAGCTGGATGTTTAGGACATTGATGGTGCGTGAATATCCGTTCCAATAATTGTCCAGCACGTCCAATGTTCGACGTCAATCTCGTATCGGATACCGCACTGAAAGGTCGCCCCGTTCTGTTTTAGGTACCCAGCAGATGGGACAAGCACTCTCGCGGACACAGGAAATGGTAGCTTGCTCGGGAAAGTCGGCGAGGTATGCGGCAAGGATCGGATAAACGCGACGCACGCCACCATCAGCACACAGGACCTCCATCCCGGTGCGCGACAGCCGTTTAAGTGGCTCCAGAATCGATTCCATGCAGGAGTGGAAGAGTTGCCACGCGCAAATGCTCTGCTTCGTTGGGTTGGATATAATTTCGAGAGGGTCGACCGGTAAGAACCCAACCAGCAACGTCGCGCGCTCGGTCGGTCGTCGACGAACCTCCTCGCTGATGTTACCCAGTGACAGATACACCGGCCAGGCTTTTTGGTTTCCATTAAACACGGTCATTTTTGTTTTGTCGCTCGAAAGGATGATTGGCGCGATGGTCGCGTACGGGCCAAGAATGTTCTGTCTAGCGTGGTGAGTACACTTGGAACAGACGGCTGTACGCGTGTGTCACTCACCTGCATGCGCCACCACCATTTTCCCGACCACATCTCGCCATATACACGATTTTCCATCGTTGGAGAATCGTACTGTTCTTCAGGGGCATATCGTGTGGCTTGGATAAACCGCGGGTTACTTAGTACGTCAGGAAAAACTGGGAGTACAAATTAGCCTTAATTAACCTTAATTTAACCCAATTAATGGCTTAGGTGGATTCGTGTCCCCCCCCTTTCATTGAGGTGAATTGGACTAAATTAAACCTGGGTGGGTTTCAATTTTGCTAAATTATAAGTGGATTTATTGAATTTAGGGTGGATTTACTGAATTAATGAAATTTAGTCAATTTAGCCCAATTTAATGAATTTAGCTCAATTTAATGGATTAAGTTCAATTTGGGGTCATAGCCACCTTGCCAAATTAGGCAATGAGACCAAGATATTTCATTTTGGCACACAAACGTGCTCAAACAGTGTGTATTAACGTATTATGTACACACTGTAACCTTAATATTTACAAAGATCAAACACGGGGCAGCCAGGCACCGAGGCCTGAACAAGCAAGGAGTGACAGGGGGTAAGCACAACCACCAGTTCTCGGACCGGGACCAACCAAACGAGGGATGGTAGGAACTGGCGGGTGAGACAGCGAGTTAGGCGCCGAGAAAAGCAGGATGTTGTGGGCGAGGGTGGGTGCGAGTGAGACACCGTGTACGCATCAGGTGGAGGCCGGGGGGACAAACGAGCATGTGGGTGAACGGCGTGGTATTGCGCATGGGCAAGCATCAATGACAGCAGGGGCGAGGCGAAAAGTAAGCGGCGGGATGGACGTGAACACGGCAACTTACCTCCGACACGCCCACCGCCCGCCGCTTGGATAGCGAGGCGTGAACGACCAGTGCAGGAGGGCGGGCAAAGAGTGGTCAGCAGTGGGGGTAATGACGCTAAGTCCGGGGCTTACCTGCGGTGGCAACGGCATGGACAGGGTGATTGGTGCGGGCGTAAGTAAGCGAATAGTAAGCAATGGGCGAAACAAGGTGCACGCACCAAGGAGAGGCCGAGCGAGTGGGCGAGCACTGGGGTGGGTGGATGGACACACGCGAAGGCGTGTGCCGAGAGCAGTGAGCAGCGGGATCGACATAATCAGGCGGGTGGCTTACTTGGGACACGCCCACCGCTTAGGCGGCGAGTCTCGGGCGGCCGGAACGAGAGGACGGGCGAAGAGCGGTCAGCCGTGGGGAAGCGGCGCTGAGCACCGGAACAGTGAGTGGCGAGGTGAGCGGGTTGAACGGGATAACTTACATTGACGCGTCCGCCGCCTGGACAGCAAGGCGAAGACAACCAGCGCGGAACGACGTGCGAGGACAGTTGGCAGCGTTTGAGGTAGTGGCGCTGAGCACTGGGCTTGTGGCGTCCGTTGGTGACGAAGGGCGTTGTCTTGTGGCGGGCAAGTCGAAATGAGGCACAGGGGATGTGGGAAGTGATGCCCGAGTGGCGTTCGGGCGCTGACGTGGCGGTCTGCACACGGACCACAGCTGACGCTAGCTGACACACCACCTCTCTTCAACTCGCCTGCCACAAGACGTCAAGGTCGTTCCACCTCCGATGCCCATATCCCATTGCTGACGTTGCCCCGTGGTGGTCGCTCCCGCCTTGTTGTCCAGGTAAGACGCTCGCCCAATCACGTCGGTCCCGCCGCTCACCGTTCGTCTCGTCCATGCTGTGGTCGGCCCATGCCCTTGTCTGTCCTCGCACTCGGTCACACCCACCCAAGCCCACTCGTTCACCCACGCCTTGCCCACCCGTGTTCGCTGGCCAGGCTTTCCTTACACGCCCTACCGCCGTATCGCGCCCTTGCTCTCGTCCTCGCTCTCGTCCTCGCCCCTGTCCACGGCGTCGCGCTCTCGCCGGTGCGCACACATCGTCTCTCGCCCCGCCGCTTACCACTCGCTTGCCCACGCTCGCACTCGTCTATCGACTCACGCCTGGCCTCCCACTGGCTCACACCTACTCACCCATAACCACCATCGCTCACTCCTCGCCCGTCGTTGGTGCCCGTTCTCACTCACTCCCCCTTGGCCCCGTTGACCACTCTCGCCTAAACACCTCTCACCCTCTCGCTCTACCTCCGCTCTCCATGCGCATGCCCGCACGCTCGCCTGGCCCGTTCCCCGTCTCTCGGTCGCTCCCCATTCCTCCATCGCCCTCCCTCACGGTTCTGCTCGCCCGGTCTCGCAGCGTACGCGTGCCACTTCACTCACTCCCGCATGCCTTGTTGCCTTCGCCGCACGCCACGTCACTCACCCGACCCGCTTGTCGTCTCTCCCGCTGCAACTGCCCGTTCGCTGCCCACTTGACTTCCCTGTGCGGGACGCACTCGCGTGCTCCAACCTCGGTCACGCACACCTGGCCACTCGTTTGCTCGTGACTGCCCGTTTACATGCCATCTCGCCCAACCTTGCCCATGCTTGTCCGCCGTGTCACTTTCCCTTACGCACCTGCACGTGCTCCTATACACCTTTGCTCGCCCGGCACCCCATCCCGCCGATTACTCATAACTCACTCACCGACACTGATCCCGTCTGCCCTCCTGCACTAGTCTTACTTGCCCTCGCACTAGCATTCCCATAGCCCCTGACCTGCATCCACCATGCCATCCCGTAGTCCACAAACATTTGTACATACCTGATATAAAATAACATTGTTTTGCAATTTTTTTTACAGTTTCCTGGGACTGATAGTTGGCTAAATTGGAACAAATTGATCCCCTAGTGAGTTAGTTTACCATAATTTAGACACTAGGGGCCTTAATTTGGTCTAATTTGGTGGATTTAATCAATTTAGCCAATTTAATCGAATTTATGGGAATTAAGATCTGGGATCTCAATTATAAATTCAGTTTTTCCTGACGTAGCCACGGCACCAAGTTGCGAACGTCACGTTTCCAAATATCCAAAACGACTCTCCCTTGATCTCCTTTGACAATCTTAGTTTCTCAATACCATTTCGGCCCGCCCGGCAAAGCGTGGATTTCGGCATTAAGCTCGCCAATACTATTCCAAATCCACCCTTTCGTCTGCGTGGCTTGGTTAGCAATTAGATCAAGCTCGAATCAAGCTACACACCCGTGGTAACTTGAAATACTGTGCCTCGTCACGTTGCGTGAGGGAGGCGTTATCCAACCAGTATGCCTCCTCAAAGGTATCTGGCTCCGCTAACTTAGACGTGTACAGTGGCGGAGTTTTCTTGTCCACCGGAACAACGCGTAGCGGTACGCCAGCAGTTGGATTGGGGTGGGGCCTGGGATAGCGAGAGGGGCGGGTAGGTTTGGCATATGGGTGAGGACCCCAGCGCTGTAGATTCTAATAAGTCTCTTCGTGCTTTGCAATACTGACTCAAAAAAGCTTACAGGAGGTCGTGGCATGTTGACGTCTTCGACTTCTTCGAGGGTAACACTCGGAGTACGGCGAGGTGAGTGTGTCTCGGAGATCTGTTCACCAATACCCGAGAATTAAGCTTCGCTCACGCGCAGAAGTTATCAAAATTGAAAGTGCTTACCGGCGCGGATGGAACGTCTGCATCCTCGACCTCCAGCAGGGCATGCGGTATACCAGAGGGTAAGGCAGTGCCAGCCCCCGACGGTTCTCCCAACTGACTGCCCAAGTCCATCCTATCGTTAGGGCTCGACGGGGCCGCGGTGATCGGGTCTGGGTCTGCTGTATGGCCCGGACAACCAGATGGAGCACAACGTCATACCGCGGCGTATTGCGCTGCCACCATTTGGTCACAGTCTCGCGCCCGCTTGGCGCCACACGCCGTCTGCTTGAAGTGCCGCTCCAACCCTGGTGCGGACTTGCACGTTTTGTCACAAAAGGGGCAAGAATTAGGGGCGTCTTTCGGCATGATGTGAAGGAGGATAGGGGGAGATGGTGCTCAACAGAGTGGGAGTCGGTGTGAAGGATGATAGGGATGGAGGAGGGACTTAATCAAGCAGGCGCACGATGTTGAACATGAGTAATAGAAAATGACTTTGACCACGACAACGAGTGCATAATGTCAAACACGGGCAATAAAAGACAACTTCTTTGACTTTGACAAAGCTGAGCCCCGCCGAATCAGAAACGTTTCACGGCACCCAAACCTATGGGTCATTGCATCATTGTATGCATGCGCTACAACACGTTTTGCCCAAATCGGGGTGTATCGCGCCCTGTGCGTCTCGATTCCCCGACCCTTCTCCCCTTCGACGCTCCGTCATCGAATAGAATGTTTGGAAATCGACCCCGCATATATTGTTCGGAAATTCATTTATTGTGTCATCATCTGCTTACAGAAGCGTTACAGTTGGGAACGTAACAACGACCAGACGCCTCGAAGCACTCCACCACGACTCTCGCTGACAGCTCCTTTCGCCTCAACGGGCTCGATGGTTCACTCGCAGCGCTATATATTGCGATGTGCGCTCACCAAAGACCCCCATCCTCATCTGCCTTTGCTGCGATTCATCTTTTCCTACAAAAATGTCCACCGACTCACCTGCACGTTCCTCACGTATTCATCGCGCATCTGACCGTTTGGTCAACCGCGGTACGTCTTTGCCAATCTCTTCCCCTCTCTCGTCGCAATGGAAGCTGATAGCGTCACAGACCTGGACGCCGGCCAAGCGGCGAGCCTGCCGTCCCTTTCGCAGAGTGTCGGGATACCCGTCCCGCGTCCGGAGCCTGGAGCACACACTGCCGACCAGGTGAAGAAGCAGAAGGCTCTGGCCAAGGCCCGTGGCAACGCCAGCCAGCCTAGTCCACTCTCCTCGGCGCCAAAACAACGCAAAACAAGCGATGGCAAGGCTGTCACTGGTGCGTTTTTTTGTCGCTTTTTTCCATTACGTTTTTCTCACGACGTCATCAGATAACCGATTTGCGGATCTCAAGGGTGACGGAGATCGCAAGGAATGGTTGTACCAAGCCATCAAGAGCATGGGCGATCCCCACAACTATCGCGCCGACCCCAACCTTGAAGTCCCCGACTTGTGGGAGATTTACGAAGACCTGCTCGAGGGCGGGGAGGCCCACGCCCCGCCAAAGGCGCCAGATATTAACGTAAGTAATTTCCCCTATCTTATTGTCTCTTTCATGTCTGACATTCTCGTATCCAGATCCACACGGGCATGACTAAGGCCCTCGAATATCACAAAGCCACCCCGAAGCTCACTCGAACCGACAGCACCACCCTTGGTCTCGACGGTGCCACTCCCAACGCCCATGATGACCACGAGTTTGGTGAGCCGGTCGGTCGGAAACTTACTCGGACCAACCACACCATGATTGGGCTTGACGGCCGGCCGGTCTCGCCTCCCCAGGCAATGGCTTTGCACCACAACACGGCGGCCAACCACTCAACAAAACCCGGCAACCCAAAACCTGTACGTTCTCCCACTCCATCCGCACCAACCGGTTTCATCTCAATAATACTGGCCTGTCTTAGAAACGCGCTATCGTCCCGCGCAGTCGAATTGAAGAAATCCGCCAGGAGACCAAGGCCCGCCAAGCCCAGGAGACCAAGGGCAGCGCCGTACCCGATCCCGTTAAGAAAGCACCGGCTCCATCACACTCGAAGCCCAGCCCCCAACACGTGGACATCCCCGATGTCGAGATGGCTGAGCCAAGCGAAGAGGAGGAGGGGGATGCTGACGACAATGGAGAGGAAGGCGAGGCCGACGAGTTGAAGGTGAGCAACAAGCGCGACAGCACCCTCATCCAGAAGTTTGGCCTCTTTGCCGCCCCGCTCGTCAAGCACGTCCTCGTCCACCTCCGGATCGAGATGGCCGCTGTTTGTGGGTACCCCGAGCACGTCAAATCAGATGAAGACCCGAGCCGGACGTACCTCGACATCTGGATTGCGAAGCACTGGGCTGCCGCGAACGCGAAGCACCGACCCGATCTACGATTGCTCCCGATTAACAACCAACACGTTTCCCACGTATGTTATTTTACTTCATATAACTTGAGTTTGAGCTCAAGCCGCCATTCCAGATCCAAAAACAAATCTCCCCGGCCCGGAACAGCGTCAAAAAGTGCTGCGACCCAGTGATCGGGCCATTTTTTGAGTTGTACCGGAAAGACCCCGACCATGCCGCAAAGGCTCACGACCTTACGAAGGACGACAAATGGCTTTCGCCAGTGAGTCATGCTGTGCGGTCTGGTCGTGCAGTGTTAACATGAACAATTAGAACCTTTGCAACGACGACGCCATCTTCATGCATCCTATTATTGTCCATGTCCTCGTCCACGCATTTTTCCGGTCCTCAAAGAGTGTTGCCCCGAAGAACCTAGACTGGTTCACCCCGCTCATTCCTCTTGGGTCGATTGCTTATGTGTGCACAATCGTACGTATTTTCTTGATGATGTTTGATCATGACTAACCCATATTGGCAGATTCGTCACCTTATCGATGCGTATGAAGTCTCCAGTGATAAATCGAGTGATCTCCACGGAGCAACCAACACCACAACATTCCGGATGTACATGCGGAAGCTGAAGAAGATTGGCGAGGAGAATGAAGGTGCCCTATTCAACCTGCAGACACATATCACGAAGGAATGCTTGTAAGTCCAGCATGGTTACAGCAAACCAAGGGTTACTAATTTCACCTGTGATAGGAAATCCCGCGGGAAGCTAAGTGACTTGCCCCCAATGAAGCTGAACCTCGGGCCTCAGCAGCCTGTGAACATGGCTGCCGTAGAAGAGCTTAAGGGTCTCCGTGAGTCACTGTTTGTTTGACATGTATACCAAGAACTCATTTGTCCTAGTCAGAGGAGCTGCACCAGATTTCAAGGATTGGGACGGGCTTCCAAAGAAGGGTAAGGATCGGGCTGATGCTCTGGGTCCTTCTCGGGTTGGACATTAACCGAATGTTACTTGAGATTGTTGCTACCCTGGACAATGATTGTGTATTCGCTTTTCTGGACATTTCTTGTTAATTAGCTTCAATAGTTGTCACCATCAATCCCTTTATGTAGATAGCCTTTGGATTGGCTTAAATGCACATAGTCTTTATTTAAAATGCTTTAAAATGCATATAGTGGCGCTTAAAATAGCTTTTAAATACATATGGTGACACTTGGAACATCTTTCAAGTGCATATACAGACGCTTTTAACATATTCTAAGTGCATATAGTGACTCTTTAAAGCGCATATAGCCACACTTTCAAGAGCTTTCAAGTGCATATAGCCACGCTTTCAAGAGCCTTTTAAGGCATGTAGCCACTCTTTAAGGAGCTTTTAGCTGCATCTATCTACTCTTATTAGTGGTTATACATCTGGAAACAGCGCCGGGCTCTGAGCGGGCTCTCAGAGCCCTCAGAGCCCTCAGAGCCCGTCACCTTGTGCTCAGAGCCTGCTCAGAGCCCACTCAGGGCCATCAAGGGCCAATGTTTTTGGCAAAAACTTTGATGGACAGAAAACCATTAGAATAAATGCTATCTTTTGATTGAGCCAGCTAAATCTCATCCCCTAAGCACCAAAGCCACTAAATGCTGTAGAATACCCCTGTATGAGTAACCAGGCAGCAGGTAGGTAGTGTATGAATGCTTGGGGGAGGGGAGGGAAGAGAGGCAGGGAAGAAGCTGCTAAGTCAGGGCTAAGGCACAGTGATGCTCTACATGAGACTTCCAAATTGGGACATATACCTTCCCTATATGGCAGATTTCAAATTTATGAAAATTGGTGGGTGCATGCATATTGTCTATAGGAGTCTGAATCTTCAATCAGAAGTCAATTTGCTTCAAAACTGAATAGCTGTACTCAATTCTAAACTCCCTCACGAAATCGGGGTGTGAATGTGGTTGATGAGCCCGCCGCTGAGGGTCGTG